>LN890968.1:707365-753087 GCA_900010015.1 Tuber aestivum | reverse complement strand
TTTTAAGATGAACTGGGTAATACTGAATGTGTTCAGCAATCTTCTTAGAGTTCTTGGCAAGGGAAGATAATTGTGTACGAGTGCAAAGGTTTCACTTTTTCGATGGTATGTTTCCCGGTCGATGGTATCCGAATGGTTTACTCGATATCAAAGTCGTGTGCGGATCATCCCAGCAAACTCGAGGCCGGTAATGGAAACCTTATTCAACGAGTCCTTCGTTGTTCGTTTCGAGTGATAGACCATGATCGCAAGCAGGAATACCTATCATCCGCCTGAACTTTGCCGGCAGATCACTTTATGCTGCGTGGAGTGCTCCGACACGTTTCATTGGGTTCATGTCGTTGGCGGCATCTCTGCTTCGATTGCCGCTATGGGTTTTCTGGGTCACGGACCGTAGCCCTAGCTCCCGCATCACCAAGGTCAGAGTTGGGCACAAAACACGAGTGCTGACTCTGATTTGCCATACCACAGCTCTCAATGCTGGCAACCCGCCAACATACCCTCCTACTAATTTACGCCACTAAACAACCCCCCCGCTGGGAGATTTATGCTCTAGCATACTTTAGAACTGCAGCTGTGATAACTACAAGTACTTTCCGTATCCCTTATCTCCCTACCAAGTGTACCTTATAGCCCCTAGTCTTCCCCCGAGGCTAGGTTCCCCGGTATATAATCATGCAAATTGTCTGCCAATTCCCGCCGGATGCCAATTTCCAGGCGAGCATCATGGGCGCTCACTCGATATTCTATTGTCCGCAGCTTGCACGGTGGAGGCCGTAGAACCCCCCAGCACGCCGAGTTATTGTGAGCAGGATAGCCCCGGTGCTGACATTTAGTCAACCTACCATAGGATATCTCCCTGCTTCACCCGGAAGCCGGCCAGGGCGGCTCGGGTTTTGGATTCATGATTGCGCCCGGTAAACACAACGCCAGAGTACCATTAAACCGACGAAATGAATAACGATCCTATCATAACCCAGAGATATCCACACTAGCCTGAACTAAAGAAATGCAGATCATACCTCCCTACTCGATATCCCGTTATTCCGTGAGTGCCACCTCCTTACCATCTACTAACCCAGAAGAACACGTTCCCGCTCCATCTCAATAACCGGAAGCCTCTCCGCGATAAAACTGTCATCCCGAAGTAAACTAGGAATCTGTTCTGGGGGATGCATATATAGTCCCTATCACAGCGCCCAGCTATTTCAGCACCATCGGTCCCCGCAGGCACGCCATAGCACAAGCGAAAGAGCAGGAAAGGAGGAAGGGGGCTTACGCTTCGGACATTAGCATATGTATCCTCCCTAGCTTGATATTGCTTAACGATCTCGCCAGTCTCGAATTCGATGAACAACCTGGTGTCCCTGAGGCGGAACAGCACACCATCGAGCCTCATGAAGAAGCGTTGAAGAATGAGCAGACGCTCGGGCATCACGCGGATTTTAACGCTCAGGATTGAGATGCCGTTGTCGGCGAGCTCGTCCTCGTAAAGCACCACGTCGTCAAAGAGGAGAATAGGGTCAGGGCGCTTGAGCTTGTCGAAGGGTATTTCACTACCGGTCTGTTGGAATGGTCTATCGGAGCTCTGGTCGCGTTAGCGTTTTTTCCTTTTTAGTCATCCAAAAGAGGAGCATAGTGGATGGATGGACGGAGGGTAGCCACATGAACAGTTCCTTGGTAATTGGTGGTGTACGTCCAATCATAAGGCTTCACAATTTCCTTGATGTCCTCATGTACTCGCTCGCGCATCTTCTGCCAGGCTTCGGAGTACGAAACCTTCAGCATTGACTCCCCAGACTTGTCGACCAGCTCGAGAGCATCCAGCGCGTTGAAACTGATGGACCAATTGAGCTTCTCGTTGGTCACATCGACACTATTGTTCCCAAAGATCATCTCTGGAGGCGAGATGCCCAAGGCTGTAGTCATGGCCTCGATTTCGGTGCTATTTAGGATGGGAAGCTTGTGAGTTGTTACTTTCCAATCACCTCGGGTAATAGATTTACCCACGTCGATGTTGGGAGCAGTTTGTAGCGGCGGCGATCTCGACATTTTTTATTGTTTGCCGGGGGGATGATGGTTGGAGCGAGGTTGTCGGTTGGAGATGGGTAAGTATCGGACGCCCAATATTGAGCTCCTTGGGCGGCGGTGGTGGGGCATCGTGCAGCTATGAAGCCAAGACAAATCAGGTCTAGTTTGTCCCGGTCAGAACCCCGATCACCACAACTCGGGTTATACCACAACCTTGATACAATCGATATAATCGCTACGATATCAGATGCCGGTGTCAACTGCGGAAGACTGCAACATCATACTTCGATATCCGTAGGAAGGCCTCCTGAGGGAATCGTTTACTTTGTGACTATTTCCAGTGGTTGTCTCCATTGAGTTGCTAAAGCCATACGGCAAAGAATTCCCATCCTAGTGTCCTCTTTCTACCCAACAAGCTATCTAACAATATCATACTATACAGCGAACACAGCACCGTACTCCTCCAGCCATCCAAACTCCACAAATAAACCAAGGGGGAGGAAATTCCCAAGACTAGAGAAGAGAAGATTAAAAAATGAGGGAACAAAAGAAGTACACCATTACCAAAACTCAAACAAGAGGCAAGCAAAAACTATGCATTGCTACAGAGAAATTTCCAAAGCTGCTTTGGCTGTGGGAGAGCCGTGAAGCTGATCAGCGGATAAAGCTTCGGTGCATCCTCCCGTCGTAACTGCAACCACCATTTATTACCAGGCCCCACCGTACCCAAAGACCACAACTACGCCGAGTCGAAACTTCGGTGCACCACAAACACCGTTTAACAGTCGATACATGCTTCCCCGAAGCCGCTCGAACAGTTCATCGCCTGTTATCTGATCAAAGAGAATGTCGGAAACCCAATTAGTACCAATCACCACCATTGTTCTCCATTTGCTCGCCAGTCCTCTCCCCTGCCTTAACCCCTAGAACCAAAACAGCACCTGCGACTCCCTGGCCGACTATGGCCTAGCATTTATAAGCCTGCGTGACTCTAACGGTGTCTCCCGTGTCTATTTGACACCACGGGACGCTGGACAACACGATAATCCTTGCACCGCTCCTGGTATCGATTTAGCCATCAGGATTCAATTTGAGGCAGGGTAACTCTTACTGCAGTCTCATTCTTCTTTCCCATCGTTTTCGGCCAACCAAACTTATAGATCTTAGTATGGCGTTCGCAGCGCTTGCATGTTGTCGGGATATTGAACTTCTCGGCGTGAAAAAAGGATTCTCGGCAATCAGAACAGATGCAAGATATACCAGCCTTGTTCTGAGCGAGATAATCTCCAGGAACACGCTTCACGGGCGGCTCACAGGGGTGAAAGTGGGGCTCACTTCCTCTAACTCGTGATCCCTTTTTAGCCTTGGCCCGTTGTTTCCTCACCAGTCGTTTGATATCGATTGTCTGCGTTTCATCATCAAAGTCCGAGTCATCGACCTCTGTGAAATCAGACAACTCATCATCCAAGGCATGTCGTGCGTTACATTTAGACCCTCTCAACGTGTCATCCAAGAAACTGCCAGCAACAGTCGATAGTTGCTCAAGACCCACTCTAGAAGCATGATCATCGCAAGTCGGATCGATGGTTATTTGGGGCAGGGGCCGGGCTTGCAGCTCGCTCCGAGGAGGATCAACAATTGCTTCCGACTGCGCACCTGCCTCGGGAAAGCATCTTTCAGCTAGTCTACCCAACAGTAGCGAGCTCGGCGCACACTGCAGAGGTTCATTTATTTCCCCTACACGTGCCTCTGATGCGCTGAAGAGAGCCGATGCTCTCGAAACCTCCGCAAAATTCACAGGAGTTACAGCTCCGTCGGTCTCCGGAGGTGTTTCCGGTCCGATCGCTCCAAGCATTGGAGTGGAATACCCAGAATGCATGCCCATGTCAAGAACCGGAGGGGTACTACAGAGCCCCTCAGAAAGTGCCCTAATGCTGTTCGGGGGGCTTGGAACTAAAGACCCGTTTCCGGAAGTCTTCTGCTTCTTGGCCTCTTGTATGGTTAGCGGCGAGAAAGCAGAGTTTCTCTTTCGCTTAGACCTCCTGGCCAACACAAATCCTCCCGCTACCGCCTGGATCGCTGAGCCATCCTCCTCGATGGGTTGTGGATCTCCAACAGCCACTTCTGAAGCCCATCCACTGCGCCCCAATCCTTCACAAGTCCTACACAAACATTCCCGATTGCCCTCCCCAAAATAGTCATCTGCATACTTGACTGTGATCTCTTCGCCCGCCTTGATATCCCTTTCCACGTATAAATTCACATGCTCCTTTCCCGCAGTGGTGAACTTGCAATTTGGCTCGCAGTCATGATTGATAAACCTAGCAGGCCCCAGTAGCAGGCTCATGGCGCCAACGCGTGAAGAATAAATGATGCTGAAGTCTGACTGCACCCGAGAATAATATTGCTCCTCGTTATCGGACATCTTGACCAACACCCCAGTCAGATATTTGACCATCTCGCCACGGCGAAGATCCTTCCGAGCTAATACGCATGCCTCGGGCCTCGTGGGATCAAAACGGTTGGTGCTAGCGACCTCAAAGGCGGCGTCCGGCTGATAGATCGATAGGTAGCGGCGAGCATGTCTGCCAGTGCACAGTCAGTCTTGATTACTCGTCCAGTCCCGCCGGAAGAGTCAACATGCCTTGAAAATTCAGGTTCGACATGGGCCCCACCCCTCAAGTATTGCGCGACTCCAGGTAGACTGTAACCAACAAGAAATTAGGCCAGGACCAAGAAATACACTTGTAGAGGACGTGACAGATTTGGAGGAGAAAACGGGGAGGTGTAGGGAGCGATGGGCGTTCCCGGGGCGCACTGCTCTCGCTCGAGCTCAAGAGCGGCGAGCATCGAATGGCAAGGGGGCAGAACACACCGCAGAAACTTTTCCAGTGCAACTCTAACATTCCTGTCCTGGACCACATCTTCAACAACGATCCTCAATATTGCATTAGTATTGAGGCGACGGCTCGGGTGGTAAGCACCCCTAATCTTCCGGATGGTAGCCCAGTAATGAACCTGCGACGCGGTCCGACTTCAGTAAGGGTAAATTCTTCTCAAGGATTTCTCAGGGGATAGTACACGGTCGACGAGAGAATCTGTCAGGAAGTCATCGTATTCTGCTAGCAAACTCAAGATTGATCCACGGTTTGTTGAAGAGAGAATCTCCCCCATACCGGAAACGAGGCTCCAAAACAAAAGGTAAAAATCAGGGAAGATGCGAGGGAAAAAAAAACGTAGAAAAGAGAGCGAGGAGGGGATACGACGAAAGACGGTTATTTTGAGAAGCAAATAAAGAAGGCGGAGATACAGGTGAAGCAGATAAAGGAGAGTACACAGGGAACAAGAAGAAGAGGAGAAAGAAGAGGAAAAAGAAGAAAGACAAGAGTGGGAAAGAAGGGGGAAATGTTAGAGTTGAAGGCTGGTGTGGGGAGACAGAATAAGAAAGATCTCTCTGCCCCAAGGGAGGGCAGGGGGAGTGAGGTGGAGAGAGGTGTGGTTGAGGTGGAAAGGGCGAGGGATTGCGGTACAAGTAGTGAGACAAGTTCTTTTTTTTTTAATCTTTTTTTATTTTTTTTATTCGAAGCAACAGGATCCCAGCGCTCAAGCAGGATATCGACGCACAATCACCCAAAAAGGCCTGGGTTCCAGGCCACGCGAGGAGAGTTGTCCGAATTGGGCACGGAATCAGGGCAAGGAAAAGAAACTCCGGAATGCGAATCACCTAGTGGGAAATCCCCGGATAATCCTGACATGATACCTGTACAGTACGAGCAAGAGTGCTCTACTCGAGTACACTGCGGGTAGGCTATCTCTCAGTTCTCTAAGCTCATGGATGAAGGCTCCAACGCATATATGATGCCCGTCGTGCCGGAGTCAGGCAGAGAAAACCCGCTCCGACTCTCCCCCTCTCCCTGTCCCCCCCTCCCTTCCCCGTCCGGGCCTGGTCGGTCAGAAGCATGTTATGACAGCGTATCCCACATTCGCAGGTGACGGCAACTGTAGATGGGATAACAACAAGCTGGTGAATTCCTTTTTTTCCCTTGATGGAACACGATGCGCTGCATTTCGTGTCACAGTGGGATAAGTGCAAAAGCCTCATCATACAAGTGGCGGGAGCCTCCCTACTTGTACACCTTTCCCACTTGTATCATAAGATGAATAAGCAATGGTGGCATCATCCCCTCCAGAGAAAGCCAAAAAATCCAGTACAAGTGCCGGTACCGGTATCGTAACATTATGGTGAATACAGTATCAGCTTCAGCTCACCCATCCAATACCGGGAGAGGGCCTATCGGAGGACGGGTCACCAACGCTATTCGACGCAAACTCCTGGTGCGGGGTGAAGGCGTACGAGCATCACACAATAGGGGCGCATTCCCACCAAAAGCCCTCCATCTGACCGGGGATGCACCACATGATGATCACTCGTACAGCAAATATTGTCAAACCACCCACAAACTTATTAAGCACCGAATCGGTGATACTTGTATAGTATCATAACGGCAGAGACCTACTTGTCCCCAGATCATGGTACAAGTAAGCTGTGGTGCCTATCAGCAGGAAAAGTGATCAAAATTAGGGTCCCGCCAACACTTACGGCAGTTTGCACGCGAGCAACTTTTGACCCAAAAACCCCCGGTGCTCTAGGTTCTCCAACCCCCAACCACGGCAAAATATCAATACACAGGATACTCGCACATATATCGTAGTATGCCAGTAATCGCCAATGCCAGCCTGCCGAGAGATCCCGAGCCCGAGTGCTCCAGTGCTCGAGTGCAATTTGAAATGGTCGGTGTACCGTACCCGCATAACTTACCGTATAACCGCCGCAGTATGATACCCCTACCATCATACGCTCCCCCATTATCAAGCCTCAGATGACAGCCCTGAGCGAGAGACTGCAGCCTGACTGGATTCCCATACGAGACAGTTTGGACGGTTTGGACAGCCCAGCCTAACACTTTACTCGTACATACCGGCAGGCCAACAGTGGGCTTACCGGCCCACGAGTACCTCTCTCTGCACACAGCGGTTGCATTCCGCCAATCAGATTGCCGCTCAGATCACCCATCAAGACGTGCCATATGCTGGAGTACCGGTAGTACCCAAGTGCTCGAGTACGGCAGGGTCAAGAGAGTGCCGGCAGCCCCCAGAATCCTACCGTGCTTTCCCGTCTGATCGCTCCTCCGAGACTGACCGACCGATTGATCCTGAAATACAAGGAAATGATGTGCTGCTCGAATGGATGTTGCGCCGTGGGCCCTGATGCTGACAACGAATTATCTGAGGGCCACTACTCGTACTGCTGCTGTCCAGTGCTGTGCCGTACCAACATCCACCAATGCTGTAGCTTGTCGGATCGAAGAGTGTACTCGAGTACCTCAATATACCTCTGATCCTCTTTGGGTGCCGGTGCTCGTGATATCCAGCTGTGCTTGCACTCCCCGCATCACTACCACGATACCAGCACTCGAGCCAACTCGATGATATTTTCGTGTCGTGCAATGTGATAAATTTGCGGTTGAAACTCTCGAGCCATTGTGGATCCTGACCCTTTGTTTTTTTTTTCCGTCGTCCCCCAATGTGATCAACAGACTCTGGCGAGGTTCGCAGGCACACATGGGCGATCCACCCAACGAGCCCGGGTGCCGCGCCTCTGACCCTCCCTCCTCCTTAGACTAGACTACAACTACTTTTATCAACCTTCAACAGTTGGAGTTTGGCCGAAGATAGTATCATAATACCTACCAGTTAATGACATGGATAACCCCCTTCTACCCGTACCCTTCCTCCCATCTCCACTCGAGCGGTACCCGACCATCGAACAGCGAGGTGAATGTCAATTATTGGTAGGAAACAAGCACCTCGTAAAACCAGTTAGTCAGAGATCACATATAACATGATGGGGCAAAGCTGGTTGAGTGAAACGAAACGTTCCCGTTGGCGGGGCTAGGTAAATACAGTACAGGAGCTCAAAGGCACTATGGTTATTATATTGTACGACAACACCGTATGTGATGAACATCCACATTTGCCATCCTCGGGGCAAGCGGTTCAATTCGCGGCGGCGCTCTGTGGATCCATAGATAACTACCCCCCCGCCCCGCCCCAGGTCCCGGAAGGCCTATCCAAGTAGCCTATGCTATGCACCTCCGGTCCTTTGCTAAACTTGGATTACAGTTTGATTTGTATAATTGAGTCCCTTTATTCCCTCCTCGCCCTCACATCCACATCCCGCGATCCTCCTCTTGTTCTCAGTGACCTCTGATCCTATCTTCAGTCTTCTGACCCACATTCGCCATGCCTTCCCACCAAAGGAACACGACGAGACCTCTTATATAATAATAATAATACCTGCCTTGCCGGAGTTAAGAATTCTTCGCTAAAATACCGCTCTGTTACAGAGAGCTAGATACAGCAGTAAAGTACCGGTATCCCTTATTCCCCTGGCCCATCCTGCCCATCAATATCCCCGTTTCTCCCCACATCTCCTCACTTCCTCGCCCCCCCCCTTCTCCTTCCTGCTCTCTTTTCTCTCCTCCTCCTCCTCCTCCTCCCTCGTTATACTTTCATTCCTCCTTTTTTCTATCCTCCTTTCATCTCCCTTCTCCTCCCTTCCCGCCTTATCCTCCTCTGCCCTTTCCTGCTCTCTCTTTCCTCATCCCTTCCCGCCCTTCCCCCCACCCCGCCCCCTCCACATTAAAGGAATAACAACCTGTACGTTCTGTTACTTTCCAAATACGGTAATAGCCACGCCGATCACTCCAGGATAGCCGCTGCTTCCATTTTGGCCTTTTCTCTGGCTCTGGTCCGGGATCGAGTCTGCCTGAACTCTGTCAGCCCAAAGCCCAGCGATCCGAGGCGGGTCCAAACGAATTCCTTTTGCTTCGTGAGGAGAAAAAAATAATCACAGCTTAAATCTAAAGGGAAACCCCCTCAGCGAGAAGCGAGCTATTAGTTGTGTCAACCCCCCCCCCCCCTGCGAAAAGGGAAAAAAAACCCCCCTAGAGAGGCTCTCCTCACGTTTAGGAACGCCGAGGACGCTTCATCCGAAATCGATCTCCCTCAAGGAACCAAGTCAAGATCTTTCTGGCTGCTTGCGGCGTTGTAACGCTACTTGACCCCCCAGGAACGAGTGGTCGTCCAGCAACCCCTAGTGGATATTCAGCCCCCGACCCACACTGACTTCTACCCCCTCCCTTCAAATACCTTTCTCCATTGTCTCAACCGTTGCTGCAGCTGTATCGTTCCTTCGCCATCTTTCTCTCCTACCGTCACTCCGCTACTCGTGGTGGCCGTTAGCCATTGCTGCGCCCCCGGCTCCGACATAATCTCGGGCGAGATCTTGGAGGTGGAGACGGGGAATTGGGGCCTTACTCTCCCACCGCTACGCCCGCTGCCCGCTACCTTCAATTTTCTCTACTTTTTTTCTTTATACTATTGAGCCTCCAGGCTTCCGCCGATTCGCAATACCCCACTGGAAACAGACAAAGGGATTGGAGGAGGCCCCCAACAGGTGCCCTCCCTTCTCGACATATCGCCGGGTATCTTGCATGCCGGCTCTAGGGTTTCTCAAGAAGAAGAAGAAAGAGAAAGATTCGTCGCATGCGAGAAAGAGCAGCTCCCAATCTGAGATTCGGGATTCGGAACCGCCAACGCCAACCTCCGCCACCACGCCGACCACTTCCCATCACTCATTCAAGCATTCGATTGCGTCAGCCTCCTCATCCTCAACTGCCCCTCCAGCCACCCCATCTGTCCCATCTGCTCCCGCCGCCGAATCCATGGCATTGGTCTCTGATCACCGGCCCATGATACCCGAGCATCAACCGCAACCGCAACAGCAGCAGCAGCAGCAGCAGTACCAAAGTTCTACCCACCAGCCCCAGAGCCAACCTCACCAGAGCAATATCAACAACATCATCAACCCCCCCCCAGTCTAGTGACTACTCGAGGCCGCATGATGGCAACAATACCCAAACAGGCGCGGCGCACTCAAATATGGCGCAATTGCAGGAGACGGGAAACAATTCTACCGGAAATGCTTCGCAAGAGCGGTCTGAAGAGCGGCAGCGGCAGCAACAAGCTGCTGCTGTTAGGGCGACCAAAGGAAAGTATTCCTTGGGCGACTTCACCATTTTACGGACCCTAGGCACTGGAAGTTTTGGCCGAGTACACCTTGTCCAGTCACGACATAACCTCCGCTTTTATGCTGTCAAGGTCCTCAAGAAGGCCCAGGTTGTGAAGATGAAACAAGTAGAGCATACCAACGACGAGCGGCGCATGTTACAGAAAGTTAAGCATCCCTTCTTAATAACGCTGTGGGGAACGTTCCAGGATGGCAAGAATCTTTACATGGTGATGGACTTCATCGAGGGAGGGGAACTCTTCAGTCTGCTGCGGAAGTCGCAGGTGAGTGGTGTGCTATGGCTCGGGCTGGCTAAACGGGAAGCCTATTAACACTTAGGTTTCGCCCTTCGATAGCGATTTCCGAACCCTGTTGCCAAATTCTATGCTGCCGAGGTTGCTCTTGCCCTTGATTACCTGCACTCTCATCACATAATTTACCGGGACCTCAAACCGGAAAACCTGCTCCTGGACCGGCACGGCCATCTGAAGATCACAGATTTCGGGTTCGCAAAGGAGGTTCCGGACATAACCTGGACGCTCTGCGGCACTCCGGATTATCTAGCGCCAGAGGTGGTTGCCTCGAAGGGGTATAATAAATCTGTGGACTGGTGAGTTTGGGGGCATTCGGGGTTTACCGGATTCCCCCTCAGCCGAGTGGCTTTTGCCGGTTGGCGTTGTCTAATGTGTTGGCGCTTCCTAGGTGGTCCCTCGGAATCCTCATCTTCGAAATGCTCTGCGGGTATACCCCATTCTGGGATGGAGGCAGTCCCATGAAGATCTACGAGAACATCCTCAAAGGCCGGGTCAGATATCCCGCATACATTCATCCCGACGCTCAAGATCTTCTCCAGCAATTGATCACCCCCGATTTAACAAAGCGTCTGGGGAATCTACTGCATGGGAGCAGTGATATCAAGCAGCACCAATGGTTTGCAGAGGTCAACTGGGATCGCTTAGCAAAGAGAGACATTGAGGCCCCATACGTACCACCCGTGCGAGGAGGAGTAGGCGATTCGAGTCAGTTCGACCAGTACCCAGAGGAACAAGATGAGTATGGGGTAGACGATGGATTCGATCAATTTGGGCATCTTTTTGAGGAGTTTTGATGTTCTTTATTATGGCTTGCTTTTACCCTCTTTTTTTTCTTTTTTTTTTCTCGCCATCTCTTTTGCTCCCTCTTTTAAGCCTGCTGCGCTCATGCCTCTGCCAGATACCTGAAGCCAAGTAACCTTTTACCTTTAGCTTTAGCTTTTTGCTGTTTTTTTTGTTTTTTCTTTTCCTTTCCTGTCTAGGTTATCTGGCGACGCAACATCTCTCTAACCGCTAATACCCCACCGATTTGAATCTAGCCATCCGGTTGGGTTCCCAGTAGCGGGGGGGGATTCGGAGGTTGTATCAAAAAGTACAGTGCATTCGGTACAGGGGTTTTTTTTCCAATTTTTCTTTTAAATCCCCCCAGGGGGTAGCAAATGGAATTGCCGCTTTCCGATTATGCCTATGGCCATTCATGTCTCCCCCCTTTCTTCTCACGCTCTCACACCTTCCCTTACCTTTTACTCTTTTCTATATTACAATTTCCGGGTACGGATATCTCCCAATATACCAGGAGGCTGTGTAGGATAGGGAGAGGACAGGCGCAGACACAGGCACGGGGAACTCGTGGACGGGATGCTGGGTTGGTTCAGGCTGGGTCACACGGCTCCATGTTTATCGCTATGACTTGCTATAAAAAAACTGAAAAGGAAATGGCGTTGCCGATCCGGTAATGGAGGGAAAGGAGGAGAAAGGAAAGGATCATTGTGAATTTATTGATCATCATCATTGCGCACTTCTCTCTGTGATATGACAATGATATTGTGACTGGTGGGTGGGCGGAGACTATGTAGCCAGCTCGAACGAATATGCTGAAGTGCGGATGACCAGGGTCCCTTTGTCTATTGACCGCCGGCCGCGTGGGACAGGATGGCTAGCGACGCGGGTATCGTAGACTATCTCAATTACCGGGCCGACCATGGAGAAGGGACCGGCGGACTCGCCGGCGACTAGATTAGTGGTGCCCGTAGCGTGCGCCAAGGGTTGGCGTGGGAAGGGGATGGAACTGGGCTAGAGTGAGATTTTATGATTAACATGATCGCCGGGAAATTGACTCTCGGCTGTGTCGTGCATGGTATTGCACGACGCACAGTGAGGGAAGCCCACCTGTCACGGAGGAAAGCTATATCACGCTCGTATCATACCGCATTCCACAGTGCCCAAGTTCCCCGACTTTACAAAACAGGATATTGCCTCCCGTCGCCCCATCAGCGCAATTTTGCGAAGAACAGTAACGTACCCGATCGGGAAGCGGGCCGTGGGGGCCGGGCTGAAAAAAGGTGTTGATAAAGAGTAAAAGGACACAATTCTGTAAATAAAAAGTATCAGCAATTTCCACCATGGGTCAAGTTAAAGCAAGAAAAGAAGACCTTCTTGAAAAGACAATTGCTCAAGCAATCCAGGCCTTTCATAGAGGTAAGTACTCCTCAATAACAGCTACAGCACAGGCATTCGACCTTCTGAAATCAACTCTTGCATATCGATTGAAAGGTGAAAGAGTTTCCTGTTGTATCGCCCATATTGAGCAACAGCTCCTGATGCCGGTTGAGGAGAAGGCAATTGTGCGATGGATAAAAAAGTTAGATGATTGGGGATTCCCGTCCCAGTTGGATATGGTAAAGGGAATGGCATGGATGTTAGCAGGAAAGAAGAAAGAAAACCTCATTGGAATTGGAGTAGGGAAACGATAGATTATCTGCTTCCTAAATCGACATCCTGATATTGCCTCCTGGTATAGTGGTAATCTGGACCATCAACGTGCCTATGCAAGCAATCTGAGTAAGATTAAAGACTACTTTCGCAAATTTAATAGTATTCAAATCACCTACCACCTTCAATCAGAAGATATTTATAATATTGACGAGAAGGGCTTTATGATAGGAATGTCAGTGAGAAGCAAGGTAGTTACAAGAGTAGGGAGGTGGAATCCTAGAGTTACCTACGATGGAAAAAGAGAGCTGATTACAGATATTGAAACGATATGTAGTGACAGGACTTCAATGGCACTATTTTTGATTTTCAAGGCAAAAGCCGGCCATTCAATAGGATGGTATGCAAGTCTTGATGATCCTAAAGTGCTCTTAGCCTACTCAAACAAGGGGTGGACTGATGACTCTCTTGGTTATGAATATATCTCCCGACACTTTATCAAATTCACGCATCCTCCCACTACTCCTAACCATAAACGTCTTCTTATCCTCGATGGTCACTCCTCCCATATCAATTGAGATTTTTGTATGTTCTATTTAGAACATAATATAATTCTCCTCTATCTTCCAGCTCATTCTATGCATTTACTACAGCCTCTGGACGTTGCAGTTTTTAGCCCTCTGCAGCATTTTTACGGACTTGAGGTCAATGATTTCTCCCGGCACCAAGGTGGAGGAATTCATAAAGGTGTATTTTGGCCTTTGTTAAAAAAGGCATGTAGTCAGGCAATTACGTCGGACAATATTCTTGCTGGATTTTGAGCATGCGGATTGATTCCCTTCTGCCAAAAGGTAGTTCTCGACCGGCTTCAATTTTCCACTACTACTTCTAGTAGTAGTCCACAATGCTAAAACCCTACCACTCCATCCAAGCATCTTCAAACTCCATTCAAAAGTACAGATTTCTGACATGAGACTAATAAAGTACTTACAGCTATTGAAAATGTCTCGGAGGGGGAACTATGAAGACTTATATCTCGTTTGGGTGAGCTTGGAGCAGCAGTTCTAGCCAAATGCCAAATTGCAGAAGAGTATCACCGGATGGACCGACAGAAGGCTATTTCAGTTACCCAAAAAGCTGATAGACATTGCCTAACTACTGCATGAGTCATTGATGGTGCTGAGGCAATGCGTCTTTATCAAATCCATGATAAACTTGATACCAACAAACGGTTCCAAAAAGCAAAGAAAACCCCCCTCATATCACAAAAAAGATAAAACCTTCTCAAATTACTACACCCTGTATTCGCCGGCGCTGTGTTACCTTTATATCACCCTCCTCATCACCTGTTCTCACCTCTTCCTCTCCGGAAAGCATCAATGTTATCAGTGACAGTGATATGGCTGAATTCTCTCCCACCTCACCTACTCCACCACCCGACCATCTCCAACAACCACCTTCTATTATCCCCCTAGCTACTCCTACAAACCGTTGACTACCTACAGCCCCTTTTGGCATGCTCTTACGCAATTCTAAGCCTTAAATTTCTTTCTTTTCTTCTCCCTCTTTTTTCTTGTTAAATTTCTCATTTTTCCTGGTTTTTCCTTCCTATTTTTTTTTTTTTCCATGAATGTGGCTTCAACTGGTTCTCCTACTCTTTCTCTATTGATCTCTTTTTGTTTGATTCCATTTGGGTTAGAATTAATTGAGTTGTGACCTTTTTTACTACTCTCCTCCGTTGTCCCGCTTCCGTGTCCTGTCCCGCTTCGCCGTTGGGGACGTTACTGTATTACCGTACCAGCATAGGCCCCTGGAGACCTCGAGGAATTTGGAAGTTTTTTCTCTTTTTGATCTGAGACTTTTTTGGCCCCACCCCAAGTCGATGGGGAGATCCTGTGAGAGGTGTAATATTCTCCACTTTTTACTGACCAAGTCATGGATATATATGTTGATCCTTTTCCCCCTTTCCCGTGCCCTCCACCCTCCTCCCTTCTCCCCGGCTGGCTAAGATGGCTCTTTCTCTGCGAGTGGTAGGCGTTAGGGTGCGAATAAGTCATCAGATTAGATGGTTTATCAGGTCGATAAGTGTTCAGCACTATAATAATATTATGATAGAAATACTGCTACAGCGGAATAGGGGACACCTCCTCACTTTACAGTATGACACTCGTATAAATAATTTATGATACTTCTTCCCTCCCCCCAGGAAATTCAGGCATGGCACCCCCTCCCCCACCCCCACCATAAACCCCCTTCCAAGCCACCCCATCCAAAACGCAATCACCGCCAGGCAGCACACACAGCCCCGTCCATCCTCCTGCCACCACCACACCACACCACACCAAACCACACCAACCAACTCACCATCAATACAAACAGCAGCAGCAGAACGTAGACTACCCCCACTCTCCCCTGGAAACGAGCACGGGTGTGTGGGGAATCGATCGAGTATAAAGAGTATATATTATGTATATAAATTAGGCCCTACAACCACACCAGCCGTGGAATTCAATTCCCTTATCATGTCATATCATTTCATACACTGTTCGCGACGGGGCAGTCCGTCCGTCCTGAGGGTAGGACGGGGATGGACTGCAACTCATAGTCCGTCCCGTCATGGAGAGAATTTTGCCCGGGGATTTTGGCGAGAGGATAGGGAAGAGCATGGGGGACCACAACTGCAAGTATTATACCGTTGTTCATAAAATGTCTTAGATTGTGGGGCCCTACGGGGCCCTGTGGAAAAGGTTGTTACCCACAGATCACAGATCCCCACAGATCCCTACCGTCCTCTGGCGAAAGCCTGTAGCACTTTGCCGTCATCCGTATTCCTTGTATCATACCAGGACGGCAAAACTATGTCTCACCATGTCGGATCCCATAGTCTCTACCGAAACCTGCGGTCCCCAATATTAACTAAACTATAATAGACGAACTATGAATTTGTAGTCCCATCCGGTCCAATTTTCTTGGCAGTCTCCCTATAGGGCCTCCCGGGCCCCCGGACCACTGCGAACACCCATCTCATACACTCTCCAGTGGAATAGTAGAATCATAAAACTTTAAACTTGGGCATATGATGGAAATGTGTTTACAAAGTCTCGTCTTTTTTTTTTTTTTTTTGAATAACTGTTTAGTGGGTATATAGAATAGAGTAGAGCAGAGCAGAGTACATAAAGTGCAACCGCGATGCAAGTTCTTCGCCCAGTGAGAAGATATGGTATATAAGCAAGTAAGCAAGTAAGCAGATTAATTAGTTTTGTTAGTTAGTTTGTCAGTAAAAAAAAAAAATGGGGGGTGGGGTGATATATATGGATGCAGTTTTAGGAAAGCAAGGAAAATTGAACACAGTATATACGATCTTTATTGTTTTCCAAAAAAAAAAACTGCACAAATACCACACATCACACAAGCCTGTACAGTACCAGTCAAAGCCTGAGCTTTCGGTTGCTTTTTCGTTGGAAGCGGGAAGGAGCATTCGAACTTTCACTTTTTCTGGCTTTTAAAAGGCGCTGTAGAGGTCACGTAAGCTCGAAAAGTACAAGTTTTTTCCAAGCTCTGGTACCATATATGGGTGCAGTTTTAGGAACAACAAGGAAACTTGCACATGATATGTACAATTTTTATTATTTTTTCTGAAACTGCACCCATATGTACAGTACAGGACTCTATATGACTGCTGGTTGGAAGATGGCTAAGTGGAAATAGATTATTTGTGGTGGACTCCCGAAAGTCTGGTTTTAACTGGCGCTGTGCAGGCTCATATTCTATATGGGTGCAGTTTTGGGAAAATGATAAAACTCGTATCATGTGCAAGATTGCCTGTTTTCCTAAACCTGCACCCATATTATATATTAGAAAAAACGAGGAAAGCACACATATAGTACAGTACAGTACCAAGTTACGACCTACCACCAGGATTTGACATCTATTGTAAATTCCTACACGATCACCACGGGGCTCTACCACTAGCAGTGCTGAACCGTAAGAGCCACTCCCAAGGAATAACACGCATAAACTATAATACCTTTGCCATGTTAGCATTGGGTCAGGGGGTCTCACTCGTATTCCCGGTAAGCTGTTTGTGGGGTCCCCGGACTTTCGGGGGTCACGTTCAAACTTGAGAGGAATCACACCATATACGGTACTGTACTTCTCACTCAAGGTGTCATATCATGTCGTATGCGCTTGGGTATGATGCACTATCTAATTGTGGCTACCAAAAACCTGAGTACTATGGTGGAAAGAAAGTGCCAGAATAGCCAATGCCCACGTCCATTGCTCCAGTATTCCGATCTCTAGTCCCCGAATGCCACCCGAGCAGCAAAGTCAACCGTAAAGTAAATGCCATGGTCGGACAAAAAAAAAAGGAGTATCCAAGTTTAATAATAAGAATTAAACACAACGGAAACGAGGAAAACGGGGAGAGAAGACCCTGAACCATAAAACGAGCCAGCGAAACCCAGTTGATGACTACCCAACTTTATTTCAAGTGTCATAGTAAAGAGAAGGATCCATACCCTAAGAATACAAACGCCCCAAGTTGTGATTTTGTTGTCGAAAAGCACAAAGCGCAAGAGAGCAAAAGAAAAAAATGAAAAAAGAGTGAAAAATGAAAAGAAAAAAAAATCTAGGCAAGGCAGACGACTGTAATGCTCTCCCTCCCCACACTCTCAACTACATTTTTTCTTTTCTTTTCTGTTTGTGTCGGTACGCTCATCTCAACATCTAAGTACTGTTATAGTCGTCAAGTTGCACCTCCATCTCGTGCGTGTCACTACCGATCTCGGATCCTCCCCAGTCATCTTACATGCGGTCAGTCGTGTGGCTCACGAGAGAACCAATTGGTCTTACCGGAGGCTAGATCAGCGTCCTCTTCCTCCTCGAGGATCATCTTTTCTATCAAACCCCGCAGGCCTAACGTAGAGAGAGGATAAAATGGTTAGCTATGGATACAAAATGTAACAGGGAAAGGGGACCTACCATCATATCGGGCTTTGAAGACTTCCTCATCGCTCTGATACTCGCCACATTTTTCTAGCACTCGCAGGATGCTTTCAAAGGTCTTCTCATCGCATTGGTGGCGCTGCTTTGTGTATCTTGTCTCGAGGAAGGTGAAGCAGTTATCCATCAACATTTCAACAGCCGAACGTGATTTTGGACGATCACCGTTCGCAAGGGTATCGAAAAGTATCTCACTGAGAAACTGCTCCGTTTCCTCCCGAACTCTAACATCGCAATAGACTAATAATGCAGGCGCCCAGGATCCTACATGTTCGAGAATTCGGATTCTGGTGATGCCCGTCTTGATAACTGGATTGCGAACTTTGAGGAGGTCTTGGAAGAAGGCTAGATGTTCCGCGCCCCCATCAGTACCGATTGTAGGAATTTCCTCAGCGACTCGTCGGATGATTTCTCGCACATAACTTGGGGACCTGGTGCATGCAATAAATTGGGTAAGACATGTGAGAAAGGGGAGAGCTTCCTGAGCAGGATCAACCGGCACCCCATTAATCAACGTGTGCTTGAGAGGATCAAGGATGCCTCCCTCTACGGGAGCTACCTCCGATGCGACAATATTGGAAACGAGATTGGCCATCGCCTCGTCAACAGTCTGGGTCTCGAGCAGCCTTGTAATTGCGGTCATGGCATTCCTATCGTCACTGAATGTGAACAAGGTGTACTCTGTTCTAGTTAGAGGAAATCTCCGACAGCGCTCGTCAATAACGCGCCTATCTTCGTCCAGGCATGGCGGCAGGTTGGGGTCACATAGGCTCATCAGCTCGCAGAGAAGGCTCCCAGTATGGCTAATCGGCGGCCGACGCTTATTCCAGATCTTTGTAAAGTTGTCGAACATAAATTCCTTTTTCTTCGGGACCGGTAAATGATCTATTACCAATAACTGCAGCGTTTTCTTAAGACACCCCAGTTCTAGCATGGTAGACTTCTCAAATTGTCCCAGACTTGCGATGCTCGCTAGCAGTCCGAAATAGTCGTTCCAGGTCTTGGAAGAATATTGGAGACTTTCCCAAGACTCAATAAGGGCACTACAGACCTTGTATAAGATACTGCTGGATTCTCGTTCGTCATACTCATCCTCAAGTTTTATGTCGTCGGCTCCATAAATTGCGGCCCGTTTCCGTCGTAACTGGTTTAGGGCCACCAATACCAGCCTTACCACAGCTTGCCTTGGTTTAGGGTAAGGATTACAAACGAGTAGGTTCCTGATAGCCCCATCCTTGTCTGATATCCAGTTCAGGAAATCCAGGCAGCAGTCCGGGCAGTTCACTAGATACGTGTGGATCGTGCTGTGCAAGGACTCGGCCTCCCCCGGATCCTTGAATCTGGTTGCTATTTGCTCAAATGTCTCTAGTGCAAGGAAAAGCGCCTTCCGTTCGGCAAGATGTTCCGAGCGGGTAGAAGTCTTGCTCAATCGATAGTGTTGATCAGCAAGCCTTTTGACAAAATCAATATAGCTGCTATCGAACATGCAGTACTTTCGTATGAAACGTTCGTTTTCGGCCTGAATTTCGCACTCGAGGTCGTGAGAAAGTGGCAATTTCCTTCCGAACCCGACAGTCCCCAAATTTCCAGTCGGTGACCTCAGAAAGGACGAACGTTCATAAAAAAGCATGTAGGCGCTGTACGGTTTATTAACCGTAAAAGTTTGGCCCATTGAGTCCCTCGCCATACTATCACAGCCCCCATAACATGCCGACGGTATGGTGGATGGATCAAAGAAGGAAACCTCGGAGTCGTTAAACTCAAGCCACTGAGGGTTAGTTGAATCCGAAAGGCGATCCCTGACGTATGAATAGTAATGGCCAGATTCAGCGGTCCCACTATGGACCAACACCCCAACTAACTCAAATACATCGGGCAGGGGAGCGACTTTTCCCTTTTCCTCAGCACTCAGGAAATCCGTGGTATACGGTGTCATATCAATACAGTTCGGAAACTCAAACTTGTCATTGATCTTGCTTCTATGCATTGTCTGCAGGTCAAACTCAAACCGCTTTAGATGAAAGATGATTCCGTTCGGAAGATCTTTGAGCGATGTTCTGAGAGACGTTAGCGCCATAATCAAAGGGAGGTGTCTTGATAAACAAACCTCTTCACAGCGTTCACATGGCGGCCACACTCAGTGCAGGAGTATTTATTATCTGTATATAGCTATTAGAAGTATCCTCAGCCTAGGGAGAGTAACACCAAAGCTTCTTACCTCCATCCATAAGCTCTCCGCCAACATATGCCCTTAGGCTCTCTTGTAGATTGGTCTTCCCTTTGATATCGCACTGGATTGCCGAAAACGGCTCATTGCGCTCCGAGATATGTTCGCATTCCGATGACTTCACCTGTTGCACTAGCTGGCCGCCATAATAACCACGGAAAGAAGATTTCGTCTGTATTGAGGACATCTGGCCTTCAAGGCGATCAAAGACCAGGTTGTAAAACTCATCTACATCCATCTGGATTGTGATGTCAATTTGCTCTCCTTCGTAGTCCGTAATAGATTCAACAAAGTCCTTCGGCTCGACTGCTTTTGCATAACTATTTTGCATACGAGCGAAGAGAACCTTCATAGAGAATAGCAATCTCTGGGATTCGTCGACCGGGTTCACATCCATGTCCAAAATGAAGGCGCGAAAAGAACGATTCATAAAGAGTTGAGCAATCAAAGAATTAAGATAGCATGTATTGGACATATTTTGAAGACCGACATGGCCAGCGGAGGACCTTGCCCATCTGGTTCGGTCGGCGGTGTGGTTGTCGTGTAATGGATCGTCTGCGACATATAAGATTTTGCCATTAATTTTTACCGCTCGCTTACCTTTTGGGAATAGCTGTCGATTGAGCGCGACCATCCGCGTGGAAGATTCCAGGTCGTTCGCCAATTCAAGGAGAAGGGTGTATATCTCCGTGCGGGTGGGCCCGTGAAGGCATGGTAACCGCTCGGCAATTTCGATATCCTGGTATCGATCCCCAAATATATATACAGGAAAAAGTAAACGCTCAAAGATTTTCTCGGATACCCTAAACAATTATGTCAGCTATGGGCACAAATATAAGCCAAGCATCAAATACTTCATTCCCACTGCTATCAATCGATCCCGTGCAAACGCTGTGCACTGAGACAGCAGCTTTGATAAGCCTGTTAATATATAATCTTCCTTAGGGCGGCCAACTATCTAGAATAACCATAAGTAGAAGCCCTGATAATGAGAACACAGTCGACTGAATACTTACCTCGGCGACGGGGTACTCTATCAGGCGGGAGCTCCAAGTCCTGAGGTAATGGTCCAGCTCTAGTGATGCGGCATCGGCACTTCCCAGAAATCTACACCGTAAGTTAGAGAAATGGCCGTGGGGAGGATCCAGGCATGCATACTGAAATATCACAAGGGCAGCATGGTAGAATTCTGCGGAAGAATCAGGGCCTATTGAATCCTGGACTAATAATGGATCCAAAATCTGCCAGAAGTACTTTGCAAATCCCTCACATGGAACAACATCGTTCCTATATCCATCAGCGCTTGAAACACGTGTGAAGTTAAGCGCATGAAGCATACCGCATAGGCCTTTTCAAGGTGCCGACAATCGATCTAGAGACCCCCTGCCTAACCTTAGGACGGTCATCCCGGACGAGGAATTTGTCGATTACGCTGAACATCTGATTCTGATTCTGGCTGAGGGAAACCCATGTTTCAGGGTCCATCCTTGATGCCCTGAGAAGAGCTCTAAAGGCATTAACAACGCAGTCTTCAGAAGCCGGGCATCGAGAGTATTCCGGTTTTGAAATCGTCTGTAAAATGTTCAAGATGCATCTCACAAATGCAGCACTATCCGTCAGGTAGCTTGCGGGATTTTCTTCGGCTATGGGTTCTGCCGCTTGTTAAGCACATACCTTACAGCTCTATCAATGGACTCACCTTCTAGAAACATTCTCAGGCAATCCAGAAGTTCATTTGTGACCTGAGCCTTTGTACTTAATGAATACCCCGTGTTTGTCTCAAGTCCATCGGACATGATAGTCTCCAGTAAGCATGAGATGGCTCTGGCAAAGAACTCCGAGGCTCCGGTCCCCTAACAGGTGTCAATTTAACAAGGTTCTCTGCATGACCCATGGTCACTCACTAATTGCGGTCTCTGCTCCCCGAAACAAGCACGGAGCGTATAGAGAAAATATAGTATCTTGTAAGGTTTTTCAGCCGGCAATGCTCGCGACCATGATTCACCCGATATCATAGACTCTTTTAATTTATCATGAACAGGAAGGTTTCTTAGAAATACCCAAATCTGTGGAACACATCAGTTAGACCGAAATCCTAATACGCCCTCCGGGGTGGGGCACACACCCGCGCTGCCTGGGGCTCTGGCAGGCCAAGCAACTGGTAGAGGGCATCGAAGTGTCTCATAATTTCGGTTTCTAGGGCATTCAGATTAGACGAAGGTCTCACGACCACAGTATTTGACCCCTGATCAGGTGCCTTCTGGACAATCAGAAAAGCGTCTTCAGTAAGGTTGAAGTCTTTAAGCGTCCTCAAAGGATCCTCAGAAAGCTTTAGCTCCCTCCCAGCACAAACTGTGCGATGCTTGTCCCCTCCCACAAGTTTGGTGATCCGTTCGTGGAGATCCTGGGCGGTGTCGAGATTTCCGATTTTAAAAGTATGAACCTAATGATATGTCAATAAGCTTCACTGGGACATTTTTTGCTAAACGTGGAACATAATACCGGTGACTGATAATTGAGACCATGCCACCTAAGCCTAATTGTAAGCGGCAACCCGGTTGTCATCTCTGGACCAGATCCCTGATTTGGTTCTTGAACTCCTTTATTGTACTCTGAGCGGTTCTTGTATCCCTTGATAAACTGATCCAATAGATCCAGAGACCTAAGAAATACCCTCTCATTCTTCCGGAATGCGTCGTCCTTGGTACCACCGAGTGAGATAAGAGGATCTCCGGTAACTTCAGATTCAGTGATAACCAATGCGGCCGAATTCAGCTGCGCTATACAACGCTCCACCATCTTGAAGTGGGTGGCTTCAACTACGTTAGGGGGCTTCGACAACACAGCAGGCGACTATTGTGATCCTGTTAGCTAAATGCTGGCTTGCAGAGCAAAGAATCTATAGTACTGACATCCAGATAGAAGTTCACAAGGTATGTTGAAGCATCTGAGGCAAGAATTTCATTATTTGCATCCAGTATTATTCGCCACAGCTGCTCGATCCCATCCACATTGAGACTATCTTCATCCATCATTTCGGACTGCCTCTGAACCCGTATTAGTAAAGAGAACCAGCGCTCATTCAGAACCAATAGAATTCTTACCTCGGCAGACAGGCTGAGGTACTCGATTGACATTTTACAAAAGTTCAAAACATGGGAGGAGAAATACGCTGAATCCAGGACCGGGAAGTGGCACCGGAACGCATGTTCCAGAATCGGATCGAAACGCTGCACGTTTGTTTGTCAGTCGAGATCCTCCCAAGCAAGGAAAAACATACCCCTCTACAGCTAGTAAAGTGAGCTATATAAAACTCAAATCCTACATCGCGTTCTGGCTGCCCTAGGGCACTGACGCCTACCAGATAGGCCCACAGCTTCTCATCTAAACCAGGTGGTAGGCATTCCGGTGCGATAGATATTATATATTGCAGTAGCTCCAGGCGTAATTTCAACCTGCGTATCCTTGGAATTTGTTCCTTTTCCCTATGCGATTCGACAAATCCACAAATCTCCTCAATCAGGAGCTCAGCCAACTTAAGCTCAACAACGAGATACTCGATATCATCCCCAAAGGTGGGACTTCCAGCTCGCAACATGTGTGGCCTGTGTTCTAAAAACGGTGAGCCGGATCCACTTTGGACGGGGCGCGGGACTCACGTAAAAATGCCAGAATAACTGAAACACTCCCCGTCGCGCTAGGATTCATGGCCTTAATATCATTGATGCATTCCAAGAATATTTCCCTACGAGCCGTGCTGTTGGGACCATATCCAGTCAGTCCCCTTAGCTCTCGGGCACCGAAGTCAAAGATTGCGGATGCTGAGAGCCCAGTATCAATTGTAGGCTTATCTTCCTCTCGGGATGCCATCCGGATAAGACTGATTAGCAATTCGAAAGGGCCCGCATCCAAACAAATGCCTTCCTAGTATCAAGTCAACATGCCATACAAACGCAATAAACCCTCAGAATTATGGGCGGATAAATACCACAGTATGTTGGCCCTGAGCATAAACGCTTGTCCTGATCTGTTCCATAAACCGGCAAATGAAATCTATTACGTGCGAATCAATAGTGCTGAAGGGCAATTCATTAAGCCTGTTGCTCAGGCCAACCAATCCCTCCAAAGTCATGTTGCCAATCATTTCCTGGTGCATTGCAAGGGTGGCCTGGAAGATTCGGGGATCTTTGTTTTCCAAAATGGGTTGCCACAACGCCCGCTGTATTTCGGGTGTGATCGTGTGGGTAACCAAAAGAAACCCGGTCAAATTCGCACTTCGTCGGATAAGCTCGGGGTGAGATTCGGGCCCCACAATGTACTCGATAACCTTGTGTTCAAGGATAAAATCGGCCAGAAATCTGCTAAAAATTAACGGCTACCCAAAAGGAAACGCCGGGAATAATGCAATGCGAAGAGACGTACCTCAACAGGTTGCTGCTATCCCTCCAATCCGGCCCGGAATTTTCCCTCCAGGCCCTCACCAAGTAGTCTGTTGTCCGAATCAACCCATGAAGCCGGAAGTCCATCCGACTGCACATCATCATTCTGAGAAGGATTGGAAACCTGCAAGTCCATTCGGCAAGCTGTTGGAATTCGCTAGGATCCAAGTCTGGATAACGGTGTTTTGTCTTCTCTATGATAAAGGCTTCTGTTTGCGGATCCGGCGCGAGCATTTTGCAGACTGAGCCTTCGAGTATGGAGAGGCACTCTATAGTACTCGTGAATTCTTTGAAGTGCAAAACCTGCAAATGCGATTCCAACACTGCCATGATTGCCTTTTCGGCCGTAGGTAACATCAAAAAGGCAGACCTGCAAACAGGTTCCTCAATATCACTCAGATCCGCATCCAAGAAGCCTCCCGTCATTCCGTGCTCCATATAACGAACCACTCTGGAGAAAATATCTATTGGATGGCATATGTGAGTAGCTAGCTTAGGTTGCGACGACATCCTGCCATACATCAATTCTTGGAATTCTTGGATCATTTTTAGCGCATCGGTCTTCTCAACCAACGCTCTAATAACCTCAGGAAGATGCCGACTCAAAACGACATTATATGTTCGCTCGAGAAGGGTAAAGAGATGATTCGGCTTAGTGATGGCAACCAACACCCTCAGATATTGGCAGGATATTAAGGTAACTTCGACATCGATAGGAGACTCCTTCATTACTAGGACATCATAGTGTATGAATAGTGTGGTGAGTCGGGCGAACTCCACCATAAGACGTCCAGCCATCTCCACACCACTCAGGCCGTTACTTGTTCTCCTAAAAAACGTACTGCCAAAGAGCTCACTTTATTATCACCACTAGTTAGTGTATATTCCCGCAAGCAAGAGCGGCTCCCAGGCTACGTACCCCCTCCTCAAGAGCGTTTCCATCAGGTTCGGGAGATGCAGCCAAATGTCGTGATTGGTTGTATAAGCTCTCCAGAAGATGTCCATCTGGTCATTCACGACATTGACAAAATTCAACACCGAGGACAATATTTCGTCCAGTTCCCGCACAGGGCACGGATCTGATGCAGCGTTAGCCCCCACAACGAAAGTCCAAAGTTTGGTTGGGTCATAGTTTGGGATAACGCTTACCTCGCTCAAGCTTCGAAACCATGGAATCCATTAGATCTTTAACCCGATCAGGGCCCCCGGTATTGACGGGATTATTCAGGTAGTTATTCACGATAGTAATATGGCTGGACAGATGGTCTTCGCCCTCATCCATTTCTTCAACCTCCTCCACCTCAACATCCGGAGTGGGGGGCACGGATCCATTCGGCGAAGTAGCTTGGGGCGAGTCCAGAGATTGTAGCTGCTCCGATTGTTGAATGGTGGATTGGGTGGAGCCGTTGACCCGGTCACTGGCGTAGTCATCCTGAGCTTGATTCTCCTCCGACTGATGCAAAACGGACGATCGAAGATGAATGGTTATCGACTTTCCGACACCACCAGCCGCCGGAGCATCTGCTCCCTCCTCATCCCCCGGGTTAGTGTGATCCTCCTCTTCCCCGCTATGACGATCTCCAAGCGCAAGCTGGGACGCCCTGTCCTGAAGGGGACTAGAAGCTTCTCTGGGCGATTCGACAGCAACCTCTACGTCCTTCGTATCGTCGTGGATCGCCATGGCAGCTAATCGTTTACGGGGCCTTGTTGGGTCGTTGTCGTCGATTGAATTACGGCGGGGAGCGGCCGGTTCGTCTAAAAGGTCTTTTGAGTTATTGCTTGCTGGGCTGACTGGATCGACCGCCATGAAACTCGAGTCCAACTCTCCATTCTTCTCCATACAAAAGCGACTGGATGCCCCGTTGGGAGGGCGGACACACAATAAAAGATGGATGGGTAAAACAAACGTTCCGATAGTATTATTGTGATCAAGAGTAATTTATTAACGCTTCGTCGAGCGGACGTAGTGGAAGAATATAGGTGGCTCGGTTGTAGGTAGTGAGGAAGGAAGAGGGAACGAGGGTGGGGGGGGGGGGGGGATGGGAAGAAAGCTCGGATATGGAAGAGGGAGGGAGGGGGGGTGGGGTGGTGTTGTTCGACAGGCGGGAGGGACAAAATAGAGAGAAAGACGAACGTGCGTTGTGTTTGCGTGGGATCTCGCGTCTGTGATGGTTGCAGACGGGAAAGGCGCAGCCGCGGCAGGTACAATTCCAGCAAGCAGAGGTAAAAGGTCAGTAGCAAATTGTGGTAGGGGGATTAGGAAGATATTGTGTAATTGAGGGAGGAGGAGGACGGTGACGGTGATGTAAATGGATGTGGTAAGTAAAAGGCTAACTAGAGGTGGGTGGTTGCTGCTGCAGCTCCTTCTTTGTGCGTGAGTGAGAGAGGTGTGTGTGGGTGGGGGGGGGGGGGGGTGGAGGTGATGATGGTGATGATGGTGATGGTCGTGATCGTAGTTACAGCCCTAACGGTGGTGGTGGTGAACGGAGGTTTAGGTTTAAGGTATATAGGAAGCGGCTCGATACAGTACCTGTGAATGGTATTATAAATTCCTACGGGAACTCTCCTAGGCAGGTCTACCTACCTATGGTGCACCGGTATGGCGTATGGTAGGAACGGTCTAATTCGTGAGGGTGGAGCCAGAGGAGAAGCACCACCGCTATGCAGCAAGCACCAAGGCTGACCGCGACGAAAGCGAGCAGTGGAGCAACACCTATAGGTCGAGAAGCAAGCGGAGTGGAGGAGGTTCAACACTTTTTGCAGGGATTAATTTCTATCGCTCCACCGCCACGGTGCGATAAGAGATTGCGGGCAGATGGGTGATTGTGAGGGAGAGGAGCGACATTGGTGTGCAGGGTTTCGAATTTTAGGCCCCGCAGAGTCCCACCGTTGCCGATAAATTTACGGCAAACCTTTTTCGCCTCAATCCTCAATTGCCCATTTCTCCTTCGACCCAAATTTTATTACATTCTCCACAATACTATTTCAGATCCTGATGAGCCCGATCCGTACCCCTCTCCTCCTACAGCACCACAAGCTGGCGTAGACATTTAGCCGCATGCTCCGAGAGCCTATTACCCTATACAAACCACCATCAACAAAAAGCGGCATTAGAGACTGCAATACTGTTTCTACAGTCAAATCGGAGCACAATAGCATGCAGCATAAGGCAGCCCTCTTTCATTTCTACCCCGGGCCTTCCAGAATCGACCCGTGGTATCCCGGGTTGGTAGACACCCCAGCTCATCATCCTATTCCTTAGACCCTGTGCATCGTTCAAACTCACCTATGATATAAAAGCCGTTCAAAATATCCAGCCCCCCCCCCATTCACTGTAAAACCTCAGGTCACCAGCGGAAACCAGCCCGCCTGTTCACTGCGGGCCTATTCCAACAGGTCTACAGAATTGCCGATAACCAGCGAGGGAGATCCACTGCGTCCAGTGGGCTGATACTATGCCGTGCCAGGAAAATGCCAATCCCCCTCAGGAGCCTTTTGTCTTCGAACCCGCAAATTACAGGGCTTGCGGAGATGGTACATCCCAAGAGCCCCTACCCTTATTGATGAAAGAAGTCCCGAGCATGGTACCGCATTAGCTGCAGAGGTTCGCCTGCCGCTGGTACGTTGAAATAAGAGTTTTTTCCTCGCAATCTGTCTCAAATTCGCAATAATACGGCATCGCCTAACCTGTTATGGCCAAAACTAGGCCGGTTCCGGACTCTTCTCGACTCTCAGAAGTTTTACCTGAGCCTCTCTACTTTATTTCAACGTACTAGCGGCAGGCGAATTTTGCCAGCTAATGCGGTGCCGGAATCATAACACTTGTATGGGGGCCCCAACCGGCCACTGCAGCGGAAAGTACACTCGATTATACCTCAGCGGAGCTTCGATATCCTCTATTTGGACGCTGATCAAATACCATGTCGAGGCCGCATGCGCAAGGGAAGGGGAAAGGAGGGGGAAAAAGAAAAAGCGAGGGCATACGCCCAGTCCCCCCGGGCCATTGGATGGAAAATCAGAACCGGATGGCCAGAGAGGGTGCCAGAAATATGACACTCCATCCTGGATCAATATCTACTGGCGCACCTGCGAGCAAGATACTTGTACCCCTCAGCGACCAATCGTACAGATTGGTACCACAGCCAACCAGAAAAATGGTGCTCGGATCGTGCTGGGATATGCTGCGAGCACTCGTACTCATACTGTTTATGTAGATCCCAGAGGTAAAATCATCTATCCACCCACACTCCAAATCTTGGCATGACATGATAGTAAACATCATGAGGCTTTTGAACCCTCATGATTACCCCCCCCACAAAAAAAACCTCCTTGGTTCTACCATCTGACACCTGTTGTTCGGTACTGGTACTGTATCCTACCCACATTCAACTACAATTCTTACATCGCCAACCGCAAATCCGAATTAAGTAATCTACCATTCCACGCTAACAAGAATGACCTACAGCACTCGATCACGATACATTATGCGCCGTATGATATAGGACGGGCACTAGCACGGCATGGTACGGCACAGTACCTGCCAAGCTACCGGTATGTACAGTACCGTACCCCATTTCCAGCTCCGATCCGGATCCCCAATGTTTAATTTTTAATTTTTTTCTTCCCCTCCCCCTGAGATGAGCGATCGCGTCAGACATAATACCAGCACCAGAGCGGTGCGTTGGGGTAAGGGGGGGGGGGGGGGGGGCGTAGACTACCCTACCGGTATATATGCTGCGACGGCTGCCACGTTTTTCGGGGGTGGGGGAGAGGCGAGAGATGTGTATACGGTAATGGCTAACTTAACTTATGATAATATTATTATGATCTCAACTCGTATATTGCGGTACCCCATTTACGGGCAACGGTACCGGCTGCCTGACGGAGGAGGGTAGCGATGGGGGGTATACCGTAATATGATAGTAGTCTAGCTGATGATATCATGCAACTTGGGGGTTACTTATCGGGAGTAGACCATCGGCAATCCACGAGTACGGTATATGATACTTGTACAATTCTGGTACCGGTATACGAGTACTGTACCGCCACTTGCGCGGGCGAGTTGAAGGTGGCAATTCCCATGGTGTGGAACCGGAGTGCCCGACTCCGAGGGCTATCATACCATTCTCGAGGTACCAGTACGAGTACCGGTAGACCACTACAGGTATTGCACTGCACCGGTGCGAGTAATACCACCCCCATTTTTCCAACCCCATCCATCTATTCTGTACCGGTAGACTATCCGTCCTCCCCTCCCACCGCCACCACCACACCTTCCAACCCACAGCCACCCGCGACAATCACCACCCCCCACCCATACTCGTACCTACCGTTAATATGTACCTGCAGGGATCCCACTAGCGATACAGCGGGAAAAAAAAAAAAATACTAAAAATTAAAAATTAAAAAACCAAACACCATCGCCGCAACACACAATGACCACGAAGCTCACCCCCACCCCTCCACTCAACACGGCCGCAAACAAAAAGCCAAAACTCCTCTTCACCCTGAACACTCCCTTCCCAGAAATAGAATGGTTATCCCATCCCCCCATCCACCCTGTCCGCCTACCTACTGCCCTCCGCAGCCCGCTGACACTCCCATTACAGGCCAACAATCCCCCCCACCGCCCAAACCACAATCATAGAACACCTCAGTAATATGCTCTCACCAATCGGGGCACGGAGGCGCCTCCTGCCGCCCCCGCCATCCGCGGCAAAACGAAATAGGAAGCGCAAACGCGCTTCCTCCACCTCCACAGTTGCAACAGCTATACCACCACCTCCAGTGCCAGAAATCAGCAAGTACTTAACCGTAGGCTTAAACTCCACTACCGCCTACTTGGAAGGGCTAGCGGGGGAGCGGAGGCCGCCGGCCTTTGCCCCCCCCGTCGCGCAAGGGGAGAGGGAGAGCAGAAAACCGGCGATGAGAGCGGTATTCGTCACGCGCGCGGACTCACAGGCTTTGTTGCTGCACTCGCATATTCCCTTGCTTTGCGGGTTGGCTTCGGGAGAGGGCGGGGGGGGAGTGGTTGTCAGGTTAGTGCAGTTACCGAGGGGGTCGGAGGCCAGGCTGGCCGATGCGCTGGGGATTGTGCGCGCAGGGTTTGTAGGGCTACTGGAGGGCGCGCCGGAGGAACTCGTTGCGGGTTTGATGGAAGTTGTCGAGAGATATGTTCTGCCTGTTCGGGTGCCGTGGTTGGACGAGCAAGGCGGGGTGAGGGAGTACAAGCCGGTTAATGTCAAGGTTGCAAAGACTTATGCCACAGTGCAAGGCAAAAGGAAAAGGAAGGGGAAAGGTTCTGCGTCGACTTGAGCTGTGTATGGATGGGCGACTGTTTGGGTCTACCGTATGACATATGAACTTTTGCATGTGGCCGTCTTGTGTATGTATGGCACTTGACTTTCTGTATGGAATCGTTCCAACACTTACTTGTACAAGTACAAATCACAACCACATCGCTTCACCCTCACGAGAAAGCACTGCCTACGCTGCACAACGATTGAGTAGCCATTTCATCTCGACCATTGGCGCTGCGACTCCGCCACAGGGTATACAGAATCGACCAACAAGGCACTCATGACCAGCCAAACATATCCAACCAGCGATAGGTAGCTCTCTCTCCCACATGCTTCCAACCCCCCGCGCCAAAAGGAAATAGATACGCAATATATGAAACATTGAAACTGCTGTAAATGAAATGCACCCATCACTCCAAGCAATTAAAGATATTACTGCCCATGTAGAAGAAAAGCCTAGAAACGGGAAATTATGCAAAAGGAAATTTTCAAGAATACCCCCCATACAACCCTGGAATAGAGTGGAAGATAAGGATGCACACGAATGTAATAGAGAATGGAATCATCGAGTCTCCCAGCGACCAATGGATACCGGCGGTGTAGACATGAGGAATGCCTCATGCCCATGTACGACGGTCAGCATCAACGATGGGTGTTCGCTGGGGGAGGGCGGCGAGTGGACCTTGGCGGCTGTTGAGCCCCTTGTTGGTTCTGGCTCTGGTTCTGGTTTATTTGCGCATTCTGACGCATCTGCTGCTGAGCAGCCTTCACCTTTGCTGAAGTCGCCTGGGCTCTCTCCCTCTCTGCTCTCTCCTTAGCTTCTTTTGAGAGCACAGTGTCACACCATCCACGCTTTTCGGGGATCCGGCCAATGGTCTCATCGAGGATCTTGATCCAGCCTTTCTTGTCTGCGGCAGAATCGGCGTAGAAGTCGATCACTTCGCCGTTTCCGAATCGTATCCGGAACCCTTCCTCGACAAACATGTAACCTTCCTCGTCTTCCGAAAAGCCAGACTTTCTTCGGGACTTGCCCGGCCCTTTAACCTCAGGGTCAACAAGAACCTTGCGATCATATATAAGCTTCGAAGCCTTGCTGAGATTGATGGTCGCTCGTGGCTGGCGAGTGGCCTCGTGGTATGCAGTCAATCTTGGACCCACTAACTTGAAGTATCTTCGTCGCCAGTACTATAAGGGTGTTAGTATTCAGACCACAAACACCGGGACAACGAGAAAACTCACTGGACAATCGCCACCTTGCTGCGAAAGGTTTCCTTCCCAGGTCTTTGCCAATGTGTTTTCGGCCTCCCGGAGCTCGCGGATGGCAGCGTTCATGCTCTTTGGGAGCTCCTTCTGACTATTAATCAGGATTGCACCGTTCAGGAACGAAAATGGGTACTTACATCGGCCGCTCCCCTAGGCTTTGGAACAAACATAAGCTGGACTTCCAGCTTCCCGATCTTGTAAGGGGCCTTTCGAGCGGGCTGGAGGGACCCATGAAGACCCTTCTTGCTCTTGACACTCGCAGTATCTACAGCCCATTCATTGAAACAATTGATATCAGTGGTGAATGGACGACCAAACGCTTTGCTCTCAAAGTCCTTGAGACAAACATAAGATCGAGCAAAGGACCCATCGCGAGCGACGAGTCCATGCAACAAGTCCCATGCTGTCGCCGGCGCAGGTGGCTCTTGCTTCTGTTGCTGTTGCTGGAGCTGTTGCTGCTGCTGCTGTTGCTGCAACTCTAATTGCTTCCGCTTCTTAGGAGAAGTAAAGACCCTGCTGAACGTGGATTGTTTTGGCTTGGAGGGAAGGGCTTTCACGACAGTCCTGGGAGGAGGTGGGGGTGGTTGCTCGAGCTTGGTTTGAAGAGTCAACTGGAACTCCAAATCGTTGAGAACAACGCTATCAAGGTCAGTGGATGATAATTCACATACGATCAATTGAGCCACTCACAGTTCAAATTCCTGTCCGATGGGCGCATTCTTGGCTAATTCCAGCCATGATGTGGTGACGCAATGAAGCCCATTATCCAATGTTAAGCAAAAGTAGGTCGGTTGGCCTAGCGGTGGTTAACAGACGATTCGCTCAACAAATGAGGAAATTTCTCACCTTGAGGAAGCGGCAAACCCAGGTCTTTGACTCCAACCACTTTTACAAACAATCTTCCTCTCTCAGTGCCGTCATCCGGCTGCAAACCGAGACTTGCTCGACCTTCAACATCGTTCTCATTCACCATAGGAAGGGGCTTCCCATCCTTGCCCCCTGGTGGCATAGCACCGACATTTGAAGGCCTCTTTCGGACGCTCCCGCCGAGTGAATCGCGCGTGCTGCGCCTCCTAGTAGACGCTCGCCATGGCTCAACTGACCAAGATTGAGTCCGTGAGTGGCCTGGTTTCGAAGGGCCAGCCACGTCATCTTCGGGGTCTCTGCTTGAGGCATGAATAACCCGAGTATTCTGACGCATCAGATACCCGCGCTGGCCATTGTTAGAATACTGCGATTGAGGGAAGAGTTTCGAGAATTCTACCTTCTGTGCCTCGATAACTCGGTCGAATTCCTCCGACAGGTCATCCAACCCGAGGTCAAACTCGAATTCTCCTAAGGCGGGAAGTCCTATTGACTTCTTCCTACCAGAAGCTTTCCTCTCAACCTCCTCGCCATCCGAGAGAACCCCAGCATCTTCTCCCTCATCCTCGCTGCCAAACAGCGGATCACCTTCGCTACGGTAACCATTAGGTATCCGGGGGACGGGGGGGCAGCCCCCGCTCACATCACCACTGACGTGCCTGCGCGCAGCGGCCATCTGTGCCATATCTGCGGGTGTTGCACTTGCTCTCGTCTTCAACTTTCCGCCTGGTGCTCTGATTGTTGCAATAGACTCTGCCACTGGTGAGGGAGATCTGTCCTCCTCCCGTTCTTCCGGCTCTTCCAATTCCTCCCCTCCCTCCTCCACCCCCCTTCCCCCGCGCTCTTCATGGTCAGCTTCAATTGTGTAATCACTACGATCATCCTCATCATCCGCTTCTTCCTCATCTTCGTCCTCATCAGAGTGATAGATCTTATGCCTAATTACCGATCCAGTATCCTCGTCTTCATCATAGGTATAGTCATCCTCCTGTTCTTCTGCAACGCTTTCCGCTCGTTCGGCGAGAAGATCGCGAGCAATACTACTCGAGGGGACAAGCTCTCGCTCAGAAGTTTCAGGAGGGGGAAGCGGAGGAGAAGGAGCCATGTACTGACCAAGCCCTAAACCATCGTTGCTAAGCATTGATGAGAGGTCAGGAAGGCTCATTCTAGCCTCATCCTGGTTATGCTTCTGTGGTTCTTCGAACTTGGGTTCTTCGGCAACGGGAGGGAGTGAAAGGAACAACTGAGGATTGGTGGGCGTAGGCGTGGATTCCTCTCGGCTCGGGATCTCCGGCTCATTTTCCTCGTATTCACTATACCTGGATTCATCATCATTATCGTTTTCACAATGGGAAGCTTCCGAATCAGTCGTAGTATCATAATCTGGTGATCTCGTGGCAAATCGTGAAGCAGGGCGCTCTGGGACCTTGTGCATCTCCGGCACTCTGTACATGTCTATCCCCTCGTCATCAGATGCTTCCTGCTTGATTTGAGCACCATCGCCCACTTGTGAGGCAGTCTCTTGGTCATAATCATTATGTTCGACCTGTTCGCCATGCGGGTCATCTCGAGGGGGGGTAAGCTCTGGTTCAAACGAGTTCTTCCTCCGAGCCTGCACTTGTCGTCGAATGGACTCCCGGGAAAGGCGTGGTGGTGGAGGCTCGTATTCCGACGCGGATTCATATTGACTGGAAGAACCACTCTCATGGCCAGCATCTCGATTGGTATTAGGGGAGGGTTCTTCGTTGTCCGATGTAGCATCCTCCGTGAGTTGGACCGGGCTCATGCTCTCATCCCGCCCATCAAGTGGGCTAGCATTTTCCTTCACACTAATGCCCATGCTCTCTAGCATCTCCCCGAGCTCATCACGCTCCTCGTGCACTTCCCCGGTCTCCATTGAGGATCTTCGGGAATGTTCTTCGGCCCCCTCATGTTCTTCGTAAGCCAGCATTAATCTCATCCTCTCTTCAAGCGGCATTTTTTGGATATTCTGAAGGTCTGCTTTAGTAACGGGTAGGTTAGGAAGCGGCCTTCCTGAGGAGGGACTGTTACTCTCCTCTCGCGAGATGAAGGCTCCTGGAATTGGGGGGAGCGGCCGTGCGGTAGGGGATGGGGTAGAGCGGAAAGGATCATCAAGATGTGAATCTATTATGGCCTCCGGAGTCATCCTTGCCCACTCGTCGGGCTCAATAACAGGAGTGTTCTCCAGTTCATCCCCGTAACCATCCTCGTCTTCGTCTGAATCATAATGCATTGGGGAGGAGCCGTCAACTGATGGATCCGGCGTAACCATTTCATACTGAAGGACCTCGGGGGGTTCTTTATCGAAGGTAACAGACTTCGGTCGCCGATTTGGGCTGCGATTGACATTATCCTCACCATCCGAATACCCTGTAAAATCACCAACATAAGCATTCGTCTTGTAGGCTGATACCAGAGATGATTTTGGCATCCTACTACTGGGACTCGTGAGGATGGACGTCAGTTTGGCCTTTTCCCCGGGAGGTGTTTCGGGACGAATAGATGAAGCATCAGATTTCCTTGGAGATGGCAATGGAATCTTGGATCCTCGGCCAAATTGAGGGCTGGTATAAGGAGACGATAAACCTGGACTGTAGCTCAGCGGCCGCCCCGAATTCGGAAGATTTGGGCCATTAGGCTGGTTAAAGAGCTTGGTGTTGTTTTGGACACGGGAGGCTCGCTTCAGCCGCTCCAAGGATGACCGACGGCCTACATTAGGAGAGGAGCGTGAGTTATCCTGGGCATGTTTTCCTTCCCAGAAGGCACGCGGTGAGTTTGCTTTCGCCGGACTAAACGGACTTGACGGGAAAGGTGAGGATGTTGGAATGTCGTCATTTGACTGGTACAGCAAAGCGAATTAGCCTAGCACGTAGAGATTCCACCAATCAACTGCGCCGTACCTTGCGCCCTCCTGACGAGGCGCTGTTTCTCCTTCGCTCCATCAGACTAATATCTGCCAACGGACGGCCGAACGGGAGGCTCGACTCCTTGTCCGAAATATCTGAACCGGAGGAGATAGAACCCTTATGTATCCGCAGTGGAGTAACCTTGATTCAAGTGTGAGTATCGTGATCCCGAGCGAAAACAAACAAGGGAGGAGAAATCACGCTTGGGCCTGAAGCCATGTAATGGGATGGTCGGGTGATGAGCGAGAACGGATATGATGTCGATAACTCAGAGCGAGCTGCAGGATGGTAAGCGATCTATGCCGAAATACAATCGATTCCTGTTGTTGTTTTGTGTTTGAAAGGGGAAAAAAGTGAAAGAGCGGTGGTGGTGTTTGGCAGAAGTGAGTAGCGAAGGACGAAGAGAAGGATGGAAAGGAAAGAACAGGAGGATATCCCAAGGGCCGAGCGAATAAGGGCTCTCTTTTTTTTTGGTCCTCTCTCCACCGATTTTTATATATATATTTTTTTTATTTTTATTCTTCTCCCGTTCACCCTACTGCCTCTCTGCTGCGAGTGGCATGAAATGTAGGAGAAAAGGAGAGTATGAGTGGACGAACAAAGAGGAATGGGTGAATAGGGAGAGGGGGATGGAGATGGAGGGCGTGCGAGAGGGTGCAGGCAGGTACTGCACCAGATAAGTAGTTGTGGTTGCGACAACTCCTTGGAGGTGTGGATGTGGTTGTCGATGTGACAACAAACATTGCATCGGTTGCCGTGGCAACCTCAGAATGCCCCTGCTGCTTCGCTCCCCATGCCAGCAACCAGGCTGCTCCTCATGCGCCCAACCAAGGCTCTTGCAGGCGAGTCCAACCAAAACACGAACGCCAAGACTCAAATCCCGTGAGTTGATTGGCTGCAGAGCCTCATTCAATTAACCTTATCCCTGTAATTTTCCGTATGGGGCTCTTCCTCTCCCACTCGATTCTTTTCTTTTTCTCTCCCAACCTTCTCCCACCCCCATGGCTCCCACCAGTCTCCAGCTGCCTTTTGCTTCGGATTTCACTCAATTGAGTCCATCTTTGTCCTACCTGCTCGAGCACTTTCTTTGCCCATCCCTTGCATCTCACCCGGAACCGCCCCGTGGTCAATCCTCATCAAGCACTTCCCTTCGTCATTCGCCCGGCACCGGGGACATCATCCCCCCTAGCTCACCCAATACCGGTATATCACCTTGTTTGTGTATACGGCACCCTTTATCTCAGACATACGGTACCGTGGTCCTGCTTCTACTTCCCACCTCTTTTTCTCCTGCCCCCCCCCCCCACCTTACTTAGCTGCGGCGCTGGCCATTGCGGGACTGGCCATCTTTTGTTTCTTGTTTTGATCCTTCTTTGCCCCTCCCCCTCCTTGTACCCCCTCCTCCGCTCCTCCCCGCCCTCCGGTACCACAAAATTACCGGTACTCTTACCCATTCCCGGGCATTACCAAGATTGCCAACAATAGCAACAGCAACAACAACCATGATCCGGAATCTACCTGCATGTCTGCTGTGCCTCCATGGACTCGGCACCCTTTCCACTCCTGGATTCTCTCCCCCGATGTTATCACGATGTGTGGCTAGTGCTACGTCAAAAAGGCGCCCCTCTCGCTTTACCCTTTCTAACCGAGTTGCCGAGAGGCTCATCGAGAGGAAGCGGAAACCAGAGCCAACCCATGGAATGAACAGAACAGAAGCAAATATCACCCAACCCGTCTGGAGGAATAGACGGTCCTGCTCCAAGGAGCATGATGGTCAGGCCCGGGGGCGGTTACCAAGGTATGGAAAATTTGACCCCAAACATATGAGAATGGCGCAATCCCTTGGGGTCATTTCAAGAGCACAAAGAGACGAGGTCAAATCTGAGGTTGACAAGTGGTTTTCATTTGACGACTTTGATTTACTACCATCTATAAAAGAGGGTATTATACAAGGAGCTTTGAAGGGGCTGGATACCGTTGAACCTTCTCCGGTTCAGAAGCTGGTCATTCCGGTGCTAACCGGGCAGGCCACAAGGAGGCATAAACATACAATTAATGACAAGAATCCTTATGAAACCTTTCTTGTCGCAGCCGAGACAGGTTCCGGAAAGACACTTTCATACGTTGTTCCCATTCTGGATTTCCTCAAGCGGAGTGAGGAAGTTTCCCGAAAAAATAGTGGAGCGGGAACAAGCGTGGAGAGAGTCCCTGCCCCGAAGGCTCCTGCCAAAGATCTATTCGATCTAGAAATACCCCTCATTGAGCCAAAAGAGGACAAGGAGGACTACGGGAAACCTCGGGCGATAATCCTCGTCCCAACCTCCGAACTCGTCACCCAAGTAGCAAGCGTAGTAAAGTCCATATCACACATCGCCAAATTCCGCACAGCAATGATATCTAGCAACTTTACCGCCACTGTGATTCGCAACCGCCTCTTCTCTGGACCCTTAGACGTCCTGGTATCAACCCCATACATCCTCTCCAGCCTCGCAGAAGACAGCCCGAAAATCCTCTCGAAATGCACACACCTGGTAGCAGACGAAGCGGACTCCCTCTTCGACCGCGAATTCGTCCAGCTCACCACATCAATAACAGAGCGAGCGCGGGCACTGGAGAAGCTAATACTCTGCTCAGCCACGATTCCAAAGTCCTTGGACATGCGACTGCGCAAGTTCTACCCGAGCATACAACGCCTCGTGAGCTCCAAAATCCACACGGTGCCCCGAAGGGTCGTCCTGTCGGTAGTAGATGTAGACCAGAACCCCTACCGCGGCAACAGGTTCCTCGCCTGCGCCGAAACGCTCTCGCAGATCGCGAAGGAGCAGAGTGAGGAAGGCTTCATCAAAAAGGTCGTCGTCTTCGTGAACCGGCGCGAGTCCACCACCGAGCTCGTCTCCTTCCTTCGTGAGAAGGGCTTCGATGCCGCAAACCTCAACCGCGACACGGACGACCGCAAAAATGCTGCCGTCCTAGAGTACTTCACCGGCCCGAAGGTCAGCGCAGACCCAATGGCTCGCGCACTCGAGAAGATGAAGGTCCTCGTCACCACGGACATCGCGAGTAGGGGTGTTGACACCAAGAACGTCAAGAACGTGCTTCTGTACGATGTCCCGTACAACACTATCGACTTTATACACAGGCTTGGACGCGTCGGCAGGATGGGGAAGAGGGGGAAAGCTGTACTATTTGTAGATAACGATACGAATAAGGCTTGGATTAAGGAGATTAAGAAGTATTATCCCTCTGTTCCCCCTCCTACCCTGCCCCCCGCCCTCTCTGCGACTGCCGTTTCGGCTGCAGATTTCAGAGCTAATTTGTTTTCCTTTCACAGGAGTATGTATATGGGCGGACCATTACTGTAGATTTGGCACGGGTTGTATATGCACGTAATGTATCATATAGCATCTAGATAGACTAGGGCCTTGTGGATTTGTCGAGTAAATTGGCCATTTGGCTTAGAATAGAGGTTCAATATGCCGAGTGACATTGTATGATTGGACCGTTCGCGCCCGGCAGGTCAGGTGCCCGCTTGCCCCACCGTGCCCGAGGCGCCCGGCGACCCACCATGTATGATGCGCCGCAATATCATTGGAAGAAGAGGAAGAAGAAACTCCCCTAGACCCTCAGATCACGAAAAGCACGTAAAACATTTGGTAAAGAGAATAAATCTAAGATGATGATAATAATAAACGCCAATCTATCCTCGCCCTTTTTGTGTGAACTCCAACTGTGGTATATACGCAACACGCCGCAGATATCATCACCCTACCATTGCAACTACTGTTGCTACTACTGTTGCTCCGGCTTACTATCAAAGAAAGCAGTATTGTCCCTGTAGGCGATATACTCCGAATCTACCCCCATTAACAATTAGCCCTACCTCCAACCATCGCAGCAGGAGAACAAAGAGAAGAAGGGAAAGGGAAATGCATACCAGCATATCCCAACAGCTCCTGGATCCTAAAACTCTGCTGTCCCATAATCCTGCCAATCTCCGCGGACGAGTAATTCACCAACGCTTTTCCCACCTCCGGCCCCTTAATGATGTACCCGCCACCGACGATCCTCTGAACAACAGCCAGGGTGACAGCCTCCTGCTGCGCGAACGTCCCTGCGACATCCACAACCCCGACCGGCAGCAAGCCGGCCTTGTCCCTCCGAGTGAGAGCACCGTACGCGCCCTCGTCGATGTAGATAGTCCCGTTCGGGGCGAGCCCATGGAGGATCCAGAAGTAACGGTCACGGAGGGCGCGAGGTTTGGGCAGGAAGCGAGTGTGGAGAGGATGCGGTAGGGATGCAGCTGGCGGGGGAGTCGGGGAGTGGGCTAGCTTCACCGCGGAGAGGGAGGTTGGGGTGGAGAGTAGAGGGGAAAAGGCTATTGGGTCGTCGGTGCTGGTGATGGGGGTGAGAGTTGGCGAGGTCTTGGTTATGCTGGGGGTTTGCGGTTGGGAGCTGGGATCGGCTTCTTTGAGGGACTGGATGTATGCAACTATGTGGAAGATGTTGCTGGGGATCGAGGAGCGGGTAATTATTGCGGTCACACCTGCGGAGGTGGCTAGGCGGGCCGCCGTGAGTTTGGTGGCCATGCCGCCGGTGCCTAGTGTCGAGCCAGTACTGGATACTACAAGCTGTCAGTATTGGGCAAACAGAAATATCTGTAGTCATGGGCCAATATATATTACACACCATCAACTTTAAGACTCGAAATATCTGCTACGACCTCGATTGGCTGCGCATCCGGGTGGGTTCTGGGATTGTTCGTATACAAACAATCCACGTCCGTCATAAGGAACAGATAATCCGCGTTTACCATGCCGGCAGTAATTGCCGACAAAGTATCGTTATCTCCGAATTTGATTTCCTAGATGCCAAACCGTTAATCACCTTCCCACTCGCCGGACAGTCGCATGAGCAGCCCGAGCATACATTGACAGCTAGAGTATCGTTCTCATTGACAATAGGAATGATGCCCATGTTCAGCAACTCAGCAAAGGTGTTTGAAGCATTGAGGTATTGAGTCCTCTGTACCATCCCAGAGCAACCCGCATCAGCCATGATTCCAACACTAAGACGTGCAAAAGAGAACAAACATCAGCAATATCATTCCTCGTCAGTAGAACCTGTGCAACCGGCTGGCGAAGCTGCGTAAACAGTCCGTCCCAAAGTGCAATCAATCTGCATTGACCGACCGCCGCTATAGCCTATCATATACCAATCAGCTTCTCCCCCCCCCCCCCCCCCCACGAGAAGAACGGGAACAAACTTGGGCAGCAGCAAGATGTTTCGGCCTTTTCTCAATATCCAGCCTCTTAAGCCCAATCCCAATAGCCCCGGAAGAAACCAGGATAACCCTGTGCCCGTCTCTCCTAAGCCTGACCGCTGTCTCAACCAGCAGTGACAGATTCGACAGCAGCGGGTCATGAGTCTTTTCGTCACAGATGGACGAAGTGCCTATAGCAAACACATTTATCCCCCCTCCGTCAACCCGCTGGCGGGGGAAGAGGAAAGGGTTAGAGGGCAGGTGGGGGAAGACGAACCAAGCTTGATAACAATAGTCAAGGCACGCTTTCCCCTCATGTTCGTTGAGGGTGCTCCGAAACGATTAAATTCCGAAGAAGGATTCATGACGGCTAGGGAAAAGGCTACAGGGAGGACCTTAGTGTATGTAAGTATGCGTGTATGTAAATCACGAGCACTCGCAATGCAGTGGCGGACAAGGGCGGTTGGGTCAGTTAGTGCGATTCACCAGACAGGGCTGGCCGGAACGTGATTTAAGTACCGTAAGACCACGGTACCAGTACAAGTATTCGAGCATGATACCGTGTGGCAGTTGAGAGAAAATTTTGCTCCGGTTGCCAGTGTAGTAATAATTTCTTTTTTACCCACTCATGACCAGGACCGGTTGAGGAATCACTGGTACAATAGTACCGGTAAGTTATGTATCAGATCAGTACGTTACAGTACCGGTACTTGTACATACAGTAATCTACGGTACCGGTCCTGGTATGGCTTTTTCCTCACTCTTCCCTCTCTCCCCCTCCCCCTCCCCCCATTTTTTTTTTTTTTAACTTGGGCTTACAGTTATCCTATACGGGGATTATTACGCAGGGAAAGAAATACGGCAGGCATTTTCGGATTAACCAGCATCATCATCATCATAACAATAACAATATCAACAATAACAATAATAATAATATATCAACAGTTTGCTCCAGAATCCATCCATCCACAAGTAACGAGACCAGGTAGCAATACCGATATAAGCCGGTCGCTTTGACTTGTCTTCCTCTTCCGTTCAAGAGAGCAGAGTACAGGAGAGCACAGGTGTGATAAAGGCTACGGTACAGTGCTACATATACAGTATGAGTACGAGCGCAGTACAGCACCCTACCGTACAGAAAAACCTGCTTGTACAGTCCTCGTACATACTGTATGGTATGATACCGTACGAGCGAGTACTCGAGTCTCACAGATAACGGATACTGTAAGAGTACTGTATAACGTGCAGTAACTCACCGTACTCGTACAGTACCGTATCCAGTACATGTAACCAAGTGACACATACCACTACACTACTTGTACCGCTACCGTAATTGTAAAAACTGAAGCAAACCCCCCCCCCCCAATTGAGCCGCTTACAACCCCACCACCACCACCACCAAAAAAAAAAAAAGGTCCAAGTTCACTCGCTCGCTCACTCACCCACCCAACTCAATGTCCGAGCAATCCACAACACCACCACCCCCCACCCCCACAAAAGGCGACCCGGAATGGTGGAGGAGGAAGTTCAGCGGACTCACGGGCCTGGGCCTGAGCGACGAAGAACGGGCCGCCAATCGCGCAGAAGCCGAGTGTCGAAAGTGCGAGAAGAACAGGGACTATCTCATGAACTACAGTTCCGTCCCCCGTCCCCCGTCCCCCGTCCCCCGTCCCCTCCCCTCTCCCAAACCCTCAGCCCATCCCAGCCCCGACTAACTAACCCCTGCGCAACACGACAGGTCCCATAGTCCGCTTCATGCTGGAAAACATCTCAATGTTAAACGGTAGAATGGACGATTCAAACGTAAGGTGCATGCCCTGCGAGAACCTCCAGTCCGGCGGCTTCTCGCCCGAGCACGGGGTCCTGCTCTGCCAGAACCGCCTGCGCGATAGGGGGCATACGGAGGACACGCTCGCGCACGAGCTCGTCCACGTGTACGACCACTTGCGGTTCAAGGTCGATTGGGAGGAGCTGAAACACCATGCTTGCTCAGAGGTATATACATCCCGGGATGGCGGATTTCGAATCCTTGGATGGTCCTGGTCTGTGGGCTAATCCTTTCTTCTCCGCTGGTTGCATGCAGATTCGGGCGTCAAGTCTGAGTGGGGAGTGTCGGTGGACGAGGGAGGCCTTTACCAGAGGTGTTTTCAACTTCACGAGACAGCATCAGGCGTGCGTCAAGAGACGGGCCATTCTGTCCGTCCAGAACAATCCAAAGTGCAAAGATGAAGCGGAGGCGACCAAGATCGTCAACCAGGTCTTTGACTCTTGCTTTGCCGATACCCGGCCCTTTTCCGAGATTTACCGGTAGCTCCTTGTCGGCTCGTCAACCTCCAACCCGTATCATGTATATATATAGAGGGGTAGGGGGAGATCATGGAAGAGGGGGAGCAAGCATGGCACTCTCCCACAATGCCCGCGTATTTGTATAACAACCTTGCCCTTTCGTCTTGTACAACATAGAATTATCATTGACCTTTAACCCCAGAAGGATATATGAACCCCTACACGCCAAAGCACAAAATAACAACAACAAAAAGCAGGAGACGCAGTACAGATGAAATTAATCCCAAATAAAAGAAAAGGAAAAAGAAAAAAAGACGAATCCCCCCTTCCATGCTTTCCCATCTTGCGACCAAAACGTCAAGATCCGGTGGACGGGCGGCGCGCAGAATAACTCGTGACTCGCACCAAATCAACCACCCCCTCCCCCCCATACACATGTCATGACTTTTCAGTGCTCCCGCCTGAGCGCTTTGTGATATTCGCTCCAGGTTTTGGCGCACAGTGCTTCAAGATCCATGGATGTTTTGCAACCTCCTCCAATGGGATTCGTTGATCCGGTTTGATAACAAGTAGCTAAGGTAGTATAAGTATGGCTAGACAAGTCCTTCAGATGTGACCATGGAAACATACCTTTTTAATAAGATCGCCCGCTTCGGGGCTGACGAAATCGGGGATCTTCATATCAGCCCTGACGATTCTCCGTTGTGTCTCCACAGGTGAATCCTCAAACGGCGCTGCTCCAACCAAAAACTCGTATGTTAAAACACCCAGAGACCACAAGTCCACTTTCTCATTGTGGTAGTTGCTGCCATTCAACATCTCTGGTGGGAGATAGTCAAGAGTTCCGCACATGGTGGTACGTCTGTAGTACTCAAACTCAGCAATGGGCCAAGAATGCCACCGGAAGAGTGACCATACCTCGAATTAGGAGCGTGCACACTCCAGCCGAAATCGGATATCTTGATCTCACCATGTATTCCGACAAGGATGTTTTCAGGTTTGATATCGCGATGGATAACATGCTTCTTATGAAGATACTGAAGAGCAGCGGCCATTTGAGCAATGTACTAAATACGCCAACATGGTTAGCTAGAGACATAAGGTAGGCTTTGCAACAACAACAACAACGTACCTCGGCTGCACGCCTCTCAGAGAACCTCCCAACCTTCCTCAACATCTTGTAGAGTTCCCCTTGTCCGGCAAACTCAAGTATCAAGAAAACCCTCTTCGAGTCGTGAAAATGGCCGAACAATCTAAGGATATTGGGATGTCTCAGGTTTGACTGAATCTCAATCTCCCTCCGGAGCTGTTTCTCAACCTTCCCCTGTTGGAGCTCGCTCTTATGCAAAACTTTCAGGGCGCAAACAAATCCATTCTTGCGTTCTTTGGCGAGATATACACGGCCAAATTTCCCTTTACCCAAGGGACGCCCTATCTCAAACATCCCAAGGTGGAATTCGCGTGAGGAGGGCATAGACCGTGGAATAGTCAGAGCATCCGAGCTATTCGACTTTCTCTGCTGCTCTGACGAAGCATCTTGAGTTTTGCGAGGAGGAGAAGGAGGCGGCATCTCCGAAGGCTTCCACTGGTTATTTGCATGGTTCTGATTGTGCACAGCAATCTTCAGAAGAGGATGTCGGGGAGGGCCAGTTTGCTGACCCTGCCTGTCCTGCAGTGAGTTGCTAGCAGTGCTTGAGGATGCCGGGTTGGTCTAGACAGAATCTAGGTCAGTAAAAATGGGTCTCGGTGAGGCCAGAGAGTACCATGTACCTTTGCTCTGTGAGATGCGGAGGACGGATTGACGTTCTCCTCGCAAACGGATATCCCGGCCAGGCGGGCTTCGATCTCCCTTAGAGACATCCCTAAAGCTTCTACAAGAGATCAGAAAATATGTGATGAGGGTTTCTGAAGCTAGTGGCGCAACGAAAAGTCAAGGATGGATGAGGAGAGGGGAGGGATTGAGGGAGGAGGAAGAGGAGGAGAGAAGTCTCCGAATCTATTAAGGGCCGTCAACAAATGGGATACAAGGGTACGTGTTGTTGCCGCGACAACCAAGATGACTAACACTGGCATGGCAGGTGCATTCGCCCAACAGCACCGTACGGTACTCTGTGCCACGCAACACGCAATGAGCCGGAGGTGTGAACATTATTTTTAACCCAATCCTGGGTCAAATGGAGGATTGGTCGCGCGTCGGAGTGCTCACCTCCTGGTGCGCGCAGATACAATTACCGTATCGTTGGATTG
>LN890968.1:686897-705612 GCA_900010015.1 Tuber aestivum | reverse complement strand
CCCCCTCCTCACTCCTCCTCCTCCTCCTCCTTTCCGCACCACTACAATAGCACCTACCACTACCACCACCGCTCTCATCGTCATTATCATCACCACTACCTCCTCCTCCTCCTCCTCCTCCCCTCCTCCTCCTCCTCCTCCCCCCCCCTTCATCATCACGCCCGCCCTTCCCCTCCTCCCTCTCCACTCTCAACCACCTCTCCACTAAGCCACCATTTGCCCCGACGACGACACACTCCCGCTCTTGCAACCCTGCATCCTCTTCCTCCCCGTCCTCCCCCTCCTCCCGCGTTTATATCCGGGTGATTGTCATCGCCGACGACAGGAACCGTCCCGTTAAGTTGACGCTCCCGCATCGCCTGTCAACCACAACCCTGTTCTGGCAAGCACTCTGCGTCCGTGCTTCGCTGTGTCGTTGTGAAATATTTTCTTCTCCGATCAACAACTACCAGTGCCTTCCGCGCGCCTTCTTCCTGCAGTCTTCTCATTCTGTTCCACTCATCTCTCCCGCTTCCTATAAACATCTTTCCTTCTTTGGCAATCTTCATTCCAATCGCTTGGTCTTCCTCCGTAATTCTTTCATATCCATTCGGGATATTTTAGGCCCTCCCTCGTTTGATATTACAGTCGGGTTTCAATCCCTTCCTGCCTGTCGTGCCGGCGAGGATGGTAAGGACAACCCTCTCACTCTAGTCGTTATATTTATGATCGGATCACGTTATTTCTTGGCCTCTCTTCCCATACAGTTCGGGGTTGATATGAAGTGCAGGTATTATATAAGAGGAAACCCGTGCAGCTCGTCGCTAGCCCTGATATCGACGATGAATCTCAGGAGGTGTGTCTCAATTTATCCATTGAGGGGAGGCCGAAATTTGGTTGTAGGCTTACATCTTTAACACTCTTCAGGTTTGGCAAATTTCGCAGACCGGAGAGGTTTTTGTCGACTATCAGAGTTATTTGGATAGGTATGTAATGATCGTTTGCCCCGGATCCCTCCCGAATGGCTACGCTAAAGATTCCTAAGGCTCGATTTTTACAAAACGGTAAGGCATTTAGTAGAATCTGATGTCACATGTTTGTTCGGAGGTGTTTGGACACATTTGCGACTGCATGGCTGACTTTGTCCATAAAGAAGCAGTTTAGTTGCGAGATTACGGGTCACATGAATCTCAGCTTCTTTGAAGCGTTGATAAGTGAAGTAAGCACCTCGCCTGGTGAGAGTAAAGGCCGTGTCAGAGGGGTCTTACGGAAAGTGCAGACAAATAGTTCGCTAGATGTCGATCAGACATTCCCTGAGGCCCTTAAAGACCCTGTTCTCAGGAAAGTACAATTTTCGACGGTGTCGAGAATTGATACGCTAGGTAAGATGGAAATTCGAGGGTTGTTATGTGCAATTTGCTAACACTTCATATAAAGTTGACCAATTGCACGACGTACGTTACCTCACAATGGGTCTATCGCCTCTTCGTTTTACTAATTTTTTTTTTTTTTTTTACCTTAGTCATTCAAGAGCGACTTTTATCCTGGCGAGCATGTTACAGCGATACTACCCAATGGTGATCGGGTAGAGGCATTGGTACGCGAAAAGACAATGTTTCCTGAGTTGCGATATGCTAGCGGTGACATTCAGCGGAAGGGCTTCTCCCGCTACACCGTCAAACTTATCAATAGAAATGATGAGGAAGCACAAGTCGACAATGAACATCTCGTACGGGACAAGAAGTCCTTCACGAAGGCCATGTTGCGCTCCTTTATTAAGAATACCGTGTCAAGAGAGCCATGGAATGGGGCACCTTGGCTGGTGAAGGAGGAGTTTGCGAACAAATACAAGATTCCGCAAACCGTTCCTCCGCACCTGCAAAGGGCTTCTACTGCAGCAGAGAGGAAGGCAAAGGCTTTGGCACAAAAGAGGGAGCAGGGATTAGTTGTTGCTTCCGTGGCCAACAGCAGCTCTGCTCCTTCGACCCCAGTCGAGATCAAACCGACACCAAAGTCCCACAAGAGCAAGAGTCACCAAGCCGCCATGAAAGTCACCAAGATAACGCAGCTTGATCGTGAACCAGGAACCACATCGAACAGTGCCCGAGCCTCCCCCTGGAGCAGCCCAACTGGAACCCCCGAGGCTGGGATGGCAAAAATCAATTCCAAGGCTGCGGCCAAGGAAGATACACCCCCACCACCGCCTCCTCCGCCCAAGCCTATCAAATATCCGATTGAGGATTTGGATCTCCTGTACCAGGAAGGCCCTCGCAGACCCAAGCTCCACTTTCTCTCGCAACTTCCCATATCCGTCAAACCCGAGCCTCCTGCTGTTGATACGGTCCGGAGAGTTTCTAGGTCATTGACGAGGTCGTCTTTGGTTTCCTCGGCTTCACCCGTGCCAATGAACAATGGTATCGACGAGGGAAAAGTTAGTTTCTTTCTCAGTACTTGGGTCTTTCTTAATATTTACTGCGAGCCCTTGCTCTTGGATTCCTTCACCTTTGACGATTACCTTCAAGCCTTGCAGTTCAGTAGTGACGAGATTGACTGCGATTTATTTGTGGAGATTCATTGTGCACTTCTCAAGGCGATTGTAAACGAGCAAGGGGTTATCCAAGCACAGCTACCCGATCCGGAGGAGGACGATGAAGAAGAGGAGGAGGAGGAGAGTGACGAGGAAGAGGATGGGAGTTCGACTGGTTCGGCCGAAGATACTGTCAGGGTGAATGGTGACAGGATGGAAACTGAGGATGATGGGGAGAAATCAAGAGCGAAGTCCGAGGATAGAGAGAAATCCCATCGGGCCGACGAACTATTTGAGGATAGTGATGGTTGGATTCAGCGTCTGAAAGCGAGGGATTTCAAGAATGGGGGATGGCAGGCTATTGTCGTTGGTGTGCTCTACAGACTTTCGGTCGACGATCGCTATGCTAAGGATTGTGAGGAAATTTTGAAACATTTGACGCCTGTGGGTGAGGAACCAGCACCTGAGAGCGTCCGACGGCGATACCTGACGTTGGATATCAACTTGAGAGCTATGGTTTTGCATTTGCTCTCTAGGCTGACGCACGAGACAAGATCGGTTAGGGATTACATGGAGGAATGTTCTGAAGAGATGACAAAGCATAGGAAGGATAAAATCGAAGTGCAAAGGACCAGGCGGGACTTGTATGGAAACGTTTGGCCATTTTTTCCCTCTGCTCACTGAGCTAATCGCTTGGTTTAGGATTTCTGAACTGAAGATGCTTGACGACGAGAGGAAGATACTTCTTCCCGAGAATACGCCCAGGTCGCCCTCACCTGCTGCAGCGTCGCGGCAGACATCAACTGACGCGGATGGCGATTCAAAGATGACTGGAGCAGACGAGGAAGACTTGGATGGTGATGATGACGAAGATGGTGACGATACCGATCGCGGTAGATCCCTGAGACGGGGAGGCGAGCGTGCGAACGAGCGCAAGCGAAAACGTGAGGCCGAAAAAGAGAAGGCGGACGCAGCGGCCAAACTTCCCAAAACTTCGAAACAATTCCAAAAAGTGTTGAAAACGATTGAATCGGTGAAAGCCAAGATTGCTAAGCAGGAGGAAAAAATTGCATCATTTGACGAAGACCTCAGGCAAGCTGATTGTGCAAGGTTCAGGATGATGGGGAGAGATCGATTCTGGAACAGATACTGGTGGTTTGAGAGAAATGGGATGCCGTTCGGCGGCTTGCCCCAGTCATCTACCGCGTATGCTGGATACGCGAATGCAATGATATGGGTGCAAGGACCTGACCCTAGTGAGAGAGAGGGCTTCCTGGTTGAAGAGGCGGGGACGAAGTGGGCATCTGAGGAGGGGAGTGATATGAGGATGAAAATGAATGGCTCCAAAGACGAGAGAATGACCGTGCTTGAACGCCAAGCATTGGAGGAGAGCTCGACCACACTCACGTCACCGACCCAATACGGATATATTGACACGGTCGAAGAATTTGAGCAAGTGTTGTCCTGGCTCGATATCAAGGGCGTCAGGGAGAAAAAACTGAAGCAACAATTTGAGGAGTATAGAAAGCATATCGAAGAGGGTATGGTTAATCGTAAAAAGTATCTCGCCGGGGAAAGTGAAGGTTCCCCCGAAAAGGAAGCCGGCCCCACAAGAATGAATACTCGTGGCAAGGCACAGATCGATCCCGGTGTTTGGAGATGCCTCAACTGGGCCAACGAAACCATGCTCGACGAGCACGGTCATACACATTTTGAACAACCTCTGCCGAGAAAATCCGGCAAGAAGAAGGGAGGTGCTCAAGATAAAGGAGTGCCGGTCAACAGGCAGGGAAAGCCGGTCAGCAGGCAGGGGGATCGCTATAATTTCTGAACGCATCATGATATTTTTTGTTTTTGTTTAAAATTTGGCTCTTACAGGAATTGCTGAATTCGATGCCAGGTGTGGTGGATGGTGGCACTTTTGTTTTTTCTTGAGTTTATCTTCTGTCGGCGCAAGGTCTTTTTCTTTTCTTTTTCTGTTCTTTTGCTTGCTAGGTTCTTTCTATTCCTTTTGTGGGTGTTTGCATTGCGGTTTTATCCCCCCTGGTGCTGAAATTTATTATTATATCAGATTCTTATACCTTTTGTTGTCTTTCATTTATTCCACTTCTTTTCTTTCTTGTTTTTTTCTTTTCTTTTTTCTCATCAATACCGTGATTTAATCATTGGCGGTAAATGAGACTGCAAGATGAGCCGAAGCTTTAAAGCAGATGATTTCCACTCTTCCCCCCCCTCTCGCATTCACACCCAATTAACTTACCATTCCTTGTAACTTTTTTTTTCGTTTTGTTTGGCTCTATCGTATCATACCGTATCTTATATAGAGTAGGTCGGATTGGAATTCTTTAGCGGGGGATACCATGCTACGAAGTTTTTGGGAGTTTATACTAGATACATTATTTTGCTCTCGCTGTCAGAAGCAGAAAACAAATAAAGATAAATGAAAGAAAAAGAGAAAAAGAGAGAGAGAAGGGTAAAAAGTATTTTTTTTATATTTATTTTTATAATTTCCCGTCCCCTACACGATATAATATCGTACGTACCGTGCGTGCGGGCCTGTATGTTTTGTTCTTTCCTGAGGCAGGAGCTTTGGCATTGTAGTGGCCCATATATTCCCGCATCTTGACAGATGAAGGAGTTTTGCGCTCCGTGGGTGAAGATGGATGTAACAATCATACCGGTAGACCGTCCCATCATATCACTTCGTACGGTAAAATGGCAGACTATGGCAATATCGTATAGTTCAAGCATACCAAGAACCCTTCACGGAGCTGAAAAGAAAAGCATTATTAGGCTGTTCGTACAGTGCCGTACAGTACAGTACATACACGGCTTAGCAATACTGTATTATTTTGCCAAGACCTTCTTTTGCAAATATCATACTCCAGCAGAAGATTAGGCAATTGGGTATCAATGTCGAACAGCATAAAAAAATTATAAAAATAGAAACATTGGTAATATTATTATTATTATTATTATTATTATTATTGAGGGTTTAACGATAGCAAGATCGATCAATATCCATTTTCAACTTTCTCCAGCATTATGACCTTGTAGTTTTTACTTTATACAATTTTCATGGTATGATATAAGTTTATCATTATTGCATTTTTACAGGTGGAAAAGTCTAGAATGTACTTGTACTCGAGTACAGATACATACTGCATACTTGTAGAGTACCGTAGTTGACAGCGCCAATACCTTGTCGGTGTATAATACTCGTACGCCTAGAAATTATGTTCCGCCTCTCAGTGTATAATTACCTTCCGAATCTGCTGGCTGGCTGGCTGGCTAGAAACGGAGTGTAAAAGCCCAGGGGAGGAAAGGAATCAAACCTGTGAGTCATGTCGCGTTGGTACGCTGTTATACAGTGATACTATTATGCGATTCTATATATTATTCTCCTTGTAAGTAGTCAAGTCAATTCAAGTGAGACTTTGGACGTATAAGTTGAGGATAAATTCGAAATAATAATAATTTAAATCGGAAAATTCATCACAGCCGACCGTACCGTAGATGTATTCGCGTAACTTAATGTGTAATACTGTACCGCTTTTTTTTTTCACTTTTTTGTACAGTACAGGATACCTAATCAGGATTCATAAAACTGGTAATTCCATTGTTCTAAATTTTAACTGCTGGTTAGACTTTAGTAGTCACTTGCTTCTTCTTCTTCTTCTTCCTCTTCTTCTTTTCGTCATGTCTCTATCACCTCACAGATAGACCTCTTCTCCTCCTCCTCCTTCTCTCTCTGTTTGATGGCTGGACAGGAGTAACTTATCAAGTTTCTACGATAATCCTTTCACAAAACAAAAAACAAAAAATCACTTTATCATAAATCCCTGCGTTTATAACATGTCTTGGCCGGCCGGCCAGCCTGCTCGAAGAAAAAAAAAAATACTCACGAAAATGAAAGGTGAAATGAAATGAAATAAACGGGAAATTATTATTGGTGTCATATATACCGGTCTATCTATGATATCCGGATTATCACCCCGGACCTTTTTTTTTTTTTTAAAAAAAAAAAAAAAAAAAAAGACAATCTTATCAACCGTACGGCTAAGTTGGTTAGGTTAATTAGTTACAATCACCTATTATACCGGTAACTTGCGTCATACCGGCAATATTGTAGGAACGGGGAGGAAATATATATATATATATATATAATATCGTTTGGGATATACCGTGTCTCTCTTTCGTTTCCTAACTCGATCACAATAGATTGTGCGAGTACAGTATCGTATCGTGTCTCATCGTATCGTACCTGGAGATAGATAGATAGATAGATAGATAGATAGGGTTATCGTTACACAGATACTCGGTGAGGAAGAGAGGGAAGGGAGAAAGAAAAAAAAAAGAAAAAAACTTGTCCGATTTATATGGGAACAATGCAAGTGTGTACAGTACGAGTGATATTACAGATAAGGTTACCGGTAAGTCTCGATATCCGCTCTGGCTTTTCATTCCCCCTGTGGATGGGAGGGGATCTTTCTTTCTTTTTTCTTTTTTTCTTTTGTGATAGCCGGTATCAGCATTGCGCCATTTACGGGTGACGGGTTAGGTTATCCTCTTTTGTCGAGTTGTCATATCGTATCGTGCTACTACTACGCTGGTTAGGCACAGTACGGTACGGGTACAGCACTCGTACAGGTTTGTTGTGGGTGCGTGCGTGCACCGTTGGTTGGTATACGAGTATTTAAGTCTTGAATTCTCCTCCTGCCTCCAGCTTCCTCTGCCCATTCTTCCTCCAGGACAACCACCACGACCGCCGACAACTCATCCGAAACCCTCCTCCAACACGAATACGAACTGGGTTGGAAAAAAAGATAAGAAGGACGAAAATGGTGGACCAGACCGACCTGCCAAATCTCCAATCTCACCTCCGTGCCTCCCTCCGTCAATACCCCGACTTCCCAAAGCCTGGGATACTCTTCGAGGATATCCTCCCAATATTCGCATCCCCGACCCTCCATGCGACCCTGCTGCAGGCGTTGGAAATGCACGTTCAGTCCACTCACCCGCCCACGCTGACGCCTCCGTTTGCGGGCGTGGACGTGGTCGTGGGCCTCGAGGCGCGGGGCTTCCTCTTTGGCCCGTCGCTGGCCCTGAAGTTGGGCGCTGGCTTCGTGCCCGTGCGCAAGGCCGGGAAGCTACCGGGCGAGTGTGTGCGCGTGGCGTACGAGAAGGAGTACGGCACGGATTGGTTCGAGATGCAGGTGGGGGCCATCAAACCGGGGCAGAGGGTGCTGGTTGTCGACGATATTATCGCCACCGGGGGGAGTGCAAAGGCTACCGGGGAATTGGTGGAGATGTTGGGTGGGGTGCTCGTGGAGTATGTTTTTATTCTCGAGCTGGATTTTTTGAAGGGGAGGGAGAAGTTGAAGGCTCCCGTGTATACGCTGTTGAAGAGGCACGAGGAGGGGGTGGAGGAGGAGGAGGAGGAGGAGGAAGAGGGGGTGGACAAGTAGTGGTTATCGGTGGTGGATGGCTAATGGATAGGACGGGGTAATTGGGTAATGCTTTCGAGCGTGGGGTTTTCGGGACTATTAGACGGCTCTTGGGGTCACGGTAGAACGGTGTCATTGTCCAAAAAAAAATTTTAAAAAATTGGTTCTAGTCACAAGTGTTCACGGGGATAAGGTATCCACCATTCACATCTTGGGTGAGCGAGTATGTGGATATTGTGTGCCCCACATGTTCATTGACAACGCCCCTCAAGGTCTAATATCCATACACCTAGACAATCTGCGCTCCGTACCCTCTAATACCCTCCGCGAACGCCCAGCTCTGGTTTTGAAGCTCTATATCCTTCCTCCACTCAATATTGACCTTCTCCTTGGCTTCGCCCTCCCCAGCATTCTCCACATCCTCTGCGGTGATTATGGCCAAAGAGTACTTGCTCAGACTTCGAGCATCACGGTAGAAAAGCACCTTCATACACTCCTCAACAGCGGCAACTGCCTGTTCACAGTTGATGCCCTCAACGGCAGCTTCGTCGGGGCAAATACGACGGAGTAGGGGGACGGCGAGATGCGCACCGAATCCAGTGGCTAGAGCAGGGGCGGAGAAGGTGGTTCCTAGAAGATCCGCAGAAGCCAAGAACCTGCACCGGACATTAATCGCTCTACCTCCTCTCTTCAAGAGTGATTGGTAAACTCACGGCTTGCCATCGTCCCATCCAGCGACCAGTAGGGTATTCCACAGGGGATTGAGCTTGCTACGACGCTGATACAACACCTTGCTAAGGTACCTGTAGATATGCGAGGCACGTAGATGGTGTCCATCGTTCTGATACTCCTCCTTAATGATCAAGGGATCCAACAGCTTTTCGTGTAAGTACTGCATATCCGAGATGTCACCGCCGGCGCCGACAACAGTGTGAGTCCCGACCCGCTTCAGACGCTCGATGTCGGTGAAGCGAGCGAGGGAGCCATAGGAAGCTTTGGATGGCATCGTTATCAACATTAGCGGCAGGAAATATGGACGAATAGATAGGGATGGCGGTGGCGGGGGGCAAGAATACCGAGATTATCAGCAGCAATAACAACCCCTCCGTTAAATTTCAGCGCAACAACACTGGTACCGGTAACGATCGGGGACTGGGTGTGCTGGTTCGGCATAGAGGATTGCAAATACGAGGCATCGTATGCGCCGTAAATGTCATTTCTGGGCTAGTTGTGGATAAAAAGAGGAAACCGGTCAGTCTTTGAAAAAACGATGGTGGAGGTTTGATTGAGTGATGAAGCGTACTCTACCCCACGCTTCCGGGAAATGGTTCATGGTGTGGGAACTGCTGCGGTAGACGGTGGGTGAGTTAAGTATCCGGGTATGGTTGCGGGTTGATGGATTGGAGATGGGCGGTGGTTGTATAAAGCTCCCTGGGGATGCGTTGGTGGGTGTAGATGTTTGGGTGAGTGTGGAGAGAGGTAAATACGAGCTGGGTGGGATGTCGGGTGAGGTTGGTTAGAGATTTTGGGGTTGACGACAACTAGAAATGCCAAGACTTTGAGGTAACGGTAGTGCAGGATAGAGTACCGTACTCTTGTCACCCATAATACATACTTGGGCAGTTGCTGGTTAGTGTCTCTGTTCCATGGAACGAATTATCATACACGTTCAGTTCGATCCTGTTTTGTATACCATAGGTGTAGCAGCAATGGCAAGTCCATCATTTGGCCGGTAGAGAGGAAAGTCTGGCAAGGGCAGAGGGCATATGAGTGGACAGCGTTTTGTATCATGCAGTACTGTGGCGCCATGATACCAGCAATATGGAAGTCTACCAGACCATATACTTCCGGATGCAACTAGGTGAGGGGCCGCTTGGACTATCAGATTCCCCCCTGCCCCCCTGCCCCCCCCACCCGGTGACTCTCCTAACGAGTGGGTTTACTTACAAGTCTCACAGGACGTTCACACGGTACAGCACTGTACCCCCAGTCGCTCCTACCCACGTAAGTTTCTCTCTTCAGCCCGCCCAACCCACCCGGAGGTAACGCCACAACAAATCACTCGAACACCCACTCGTCATGGAAAGAGGCGACTTAGGAGCCAAAGATTACAGTAACCAGTACCGTATTGAACAGTAACTTCTGCAAAGCAACAGAGACACCATAATTACGCAAACCCACTATTGTGTTAATATCTCACGACCCTCAAAAAAAGGTCCACTGAGCGAAATTCGAAAGACCTTAACTTGACCCATCACCCCATCACCCCAGTCCAGGAAGCGCATCGGATGGGAGGGCGTACGGTACCAGCCAAAATGAAGCAAAACTGTAGAAACCAGAACTGATGCCAGATAGGGTGCCCGTAACTAGGGGAGAGGAAGTCCAGTATAAGTTACCACACAGGGAATTTTCTAATGCCATTCTTTTTTTCCCCCCCTCCTATCAGGAGCTCGAACCGTACCCAGGAGGAGAAAGAGGAAAAGTGTTTGCAGTACCCTCAGTCAGTTTGAACGGCAAACGCCGAATAGTGTTATACAGAATTAGATGGGCCGTCGGCGGAAATATTGTATCATAAAATTATCCAGCTATCCGGTAATACGAGTGTGATACTGGTACAGTACCGTACTAGTACGGTGCTCTAGTTGCTCGCTACTCTATCTATACAAGCTCAAAGTGGAGATTGTTCAGGATAACAATATAATAATCTTCAGATACTTGTCCCTTTTTTAAAAATTAAAAATAAAGAAATCACACATTCCGGATGTCACTTCACCAGAGGAAAAACAGGCAAACGAGCAGTGGGTTGAAAAAAGCTTTTATCCGCACCTTTCGCTCAATTCCGAGTGATACATGATGACCCACAACTGCTGCGGAAGCCGTGACTTCCAGCAGTGCCAAAAGGGGTCGTGTATGATAATATGATAGAAAATTTGGTAACCATGCAGGGGCCAAGACACCCCAAAAGTGAACCCTTCCGAGCTATTATTTACCCAACCACTATGTGCCAGAAACAGTAATTATAATATGAGACTGTATAAGTTAAAACATGATTATTGGGCCTTTTTGAAAAGTGCAGGAAAATGTGTTGTATATTTACGAAGTTTCCAATTTTTTGGACTGAAAACATGCGACAGGGTCATCTGAAGTTCTAAAATATTTTCTGAGCTACTATATACCTACTTTACATAACTAGCTAAGTAGTTAAGCAAAAATAAATGTTTTGTAGTTGAGGCCCGATAATCAGGTTTTAACTTATACAGGCTCATATTATAGAGAAAAATTCAAAGAGCAAGTTTTCTTCAGTTTTGCCCACAAAAAGGGTTGGGATTTTTCCCCTTCGATTTTCGTGGAGCGGTGAAGTCTGGAATGTCCTTCTCTCTCATGGTGTCATACCTACCAGGAACCCTTGTTTTTGTATGCGTTGTAACCAAGCTTTCCCTGTTCATATGCTCATTGCTCTCTATAAACTTTGGTAAAAAAAAGCCCGGAGTAAATATATGTGATACCTTGGACACGCCACATCTTTTCATCTCTTTCCAAAGCTGAACTTCAAGGTATCTGTGGAGATATAGTGACTTGAAACCCCTCAGTTTTGGTGTGTTTTGACCTTTGTATGGTTACTAAACGACCTCTATTGGTGCGCCTCATTCTTCTTTGGGGATCTAGCTGGAAAAGGAGGGGGGGGGTGGTGGTAGCAGTAGGCCTTTAAATGGGTATTTCATGAGGAGGAGGAAGAAGCTAGACAGTGGACTTTTCCTTGTTTGTGGATTCTAGGGTGCAGAACCTTACAAGGGATACTTTGTACTGTACTCGAGTAACAATCACAGAGGGTCCTCACAGGCTTTGTAGAAACAACGAAACAGGTTTTTGTATTGGGTCTGACAGCAATAGCAACGGCAATGACAACGACATATTGTTATGGGCCGAATCCCGGATAGAGATAGTGCGGGTGGAGACTATCAAACATCGGTAGGGTTGAAAGGGTATTCGTGACAGAAAAAAAAATGAAAAGTGAGCGAGCAAGAGAAACATCGGAATCATTCACCGCATTCAGCCCGATTGTCCCAGTGATGAAATTTCCTATCAGTTCAACGAATGAAGAGCAAGTGGATAAAGTATCTCGTACAGACAAAAGAAACGCTATAAGAATATGTAATATGTAATGGAAGAATAGCAATAAAAAGGATGTTTTTGGCGACTCAGAATGAAAGAGGGAACGAGACATGATGAAACTCCCAATAGCAATGACCGCCGTCCGAACTCCCCAACCAATGCCTGTAAAATCCATGAACGAAAAATGAAGACAGGTGATGAAAGAATCAAGATGTTTAAGCAAGATTAGCAATGAACAAAATTTATGTTGGCAATGAAGGAGAAAAAGAAAAAAAAAGTAGAGTGTGACGTAATAAACTCCCTCTTCCCCCCATGATCTGCATCGGAGGGCGTTTAAAGGCCGTACTTGTACCTGCTTTCCTTGTCCACGAGGTAAACAATGAGTTTGCCGTCAATCGGGTGCACATCCTCGGGGAGTTTTCTGAAGAACCAGTTATACTGGTTCATCATGCCATCGATTGCCTTCCTACGCTCCTCCGCCAGCCCAAGGACAGCATCATAGGGAACACCCTTTTCGACTTCAATCACCTCCTCAATCATGCCAATTTGGTAGTCCAACCCAATGATCCTGTCCAAGTGAAAGGTCATCTTCCCGTCAATCAGATACGAGACCCTCCTCACGTTCATCTCCCCTTGAATCTCCAGAGCGAAGTTGAAGGTGGGCGAGGTGGGAAGGGGCCCGCCCTGGATTCCGTCCGAATCGATGTTACCGGTCTCTAGGGTGAGCCTCTCATTGATAAACTTGTGAATTTCGACACGATCGACAATCTCCCGCTTAAGGTTAAAGTTTCTATGCTCGAAAGTGGTGAAAATGTCAGGCCTCTGCTCCATAAGTTTCCAGACGCCATTGCGGGTGCGGAGAGTAACGCCGTTCTTGGTGAAAACCTTTGAGGCAAGGTCGTAGTAAACATCGCGGAACACAGGTGGGCAACTCGGAAAAATTGATTTGGGCGCCGGTATATAGGTGGTGTTGGTCGAGAGAGCCGGAATTGCCTCTGGGAGGAAGTTGAAGCGTCTATAGACAACGTAGCGAGCCATGCCTTTTTTTTTTACGGGTTTCCTTTCTTTTTATTTACGTGTGATGGGAGTGAGTGGAGGTGTCCAAGTGAATTCAGTGGCAGGAGGAATTAGTGTAGGCGATGTGAATGGTGAGCTGGGAGTTGGCAGGGGAGTGGAGCTGGAGTGTGGTGGGAGGGAGGAGGGGAGGGATAGGATGGTGAAAGGAAGACTGAGCGAGCGGTGAAGGAGTGAAAAGGCGGCCGGTTATGGGAGGCTCCAATAGAGTGGGGGGAAGCAAAAGGTGGGTGAGGAAACAGAGGTGGTTGTCACTGACGTTGTGGAGGGTGACGAGGGAAGAGGATGAGGAAGGGCCTAGACTATGGAGCAGAACACGAGGTTAAGGGTAAGGGTAGGAGAGTTCAAGAAACAAACAGGCAAAGGAAAACAAACCCCTTAGACTACCGGAAACCCGGGGCTGTGGCAGTTCGCGGGGGCCTCACCAGAATGCCGTTTTCAAGCTAGGCGTAGAGAGCTGCACGAGTGCCGTCTGGTGACGCAGGTGATGAGTTACAGAACCTACGCAGGTGCAAGTGGGTTTATTGTTGCAGGTCGCTTTGAAAACCAATCAAGATTCGAAATATCAATCCCATATGTTTATTTTTTCTTCTCTTTTATACATCCATGAAATCTTTTCATTTCGTGACACCATAGAGGTGATGTTACTTCAAGCTCGGGAGTGAAATCAGAGATACAGAAGATACCCCCCCACACACACTCCATTACATTGACTACCTTCATCGTCGCAATCTTCCTGTGAACGCCAACTGATAAATAAACCCCAATCCCATCGCAGAATAAACAAAGATGCCGATAGCAATGCGTGAAACAGCACTGGAGAGAGAAGTGTAGCAAAAATCGGGCCAATTTAAGCAATTATGAACTCCGGCACTACCCACCCCTCCTCCCCATGATAGAATAGAGCAAGGAAAATGCGGGGGAAACAAATAAACAACAAACAATGCCGTTTAATTCTAAACCTGCATGTTCTGGAAATTTTGCCATACGGCTCTTTCGGCTTCTAATATTGCGTTGCACTCCTTCAACTTCGCTTCCTTATCCGCCAAGGCCTTCCGTAGCTCATCCACCTCGGATTTTAGGCCCTTCCGGCGCTTGAGCGCTTGCATTCGTCCACTCAAGTTGTCTAGTATTCTTTCCATAAGTTCGTCCTCCGACTCCTCCGGACGACCATTACTAACACCACCAGGGAACACACTCTCACGAGATGACGCGCCAGGCGGGGGAGCGGGTATTCCGTTTTGTTGCTCGGCTACTGATGGTGGCGGTAGAGATGCCTTCCCTTGAGGCATAAATCCCGCTTCCTCCCAACTCTGGATGAGAGAAACTAACTCGTTCGTGTATAGCAAGCTGGCTAACTGATTTCGCATAACCCGACTGCCCCGAGAAGCCTCCAATGCCTTCGAAATGCTGTGGATCTTATGCCAGGATGCCAAGCTTTCATGAGCTCGATCATAACTTTCCGGCTCATCACAAACCATCGAATCGTTTGGTATTGATGGGACGGGGAGTGCGGGCGGCTGCGGTGATGGCGGCCCTACTGGTCTGGATGGCGGATTGTGTTCCCTCGATATGATGCTTTCGTCACTAGGAGCAGGATATTCCTGATCAGAGGGTGAATTATCCCTCGTCCCTCTAACCTGGACCTGAAAACCAACAGCCTTCTCCAGGCCCCAAGCGTTCTGGTCGGTCTTCTGGGAAAGGCCGTTCGTATCTGTTCCATCAACAGAATTCTCTGGTGGTGAGTTAACTCCTTGTGAACCCATCTCTTCACTGCCCTGTCCCGTGCTCCATCTCCTAACCCTGTCCCGCTCCCTCTTCCGTGCTTGACGTATGCGAGCCAGCTCTCGTTTCCGCTGAAGTCGTTCCTCGTCGGTAAATGTTGGAGGTCTTCCGCGGGGGCGCTTCTCTGGCTGGCTCATTTTTTCGGGGAGCGTAGGGCCTACTGGTTGTTGAACGCTTGTCATGAGGGACGACAAAACTAACTACAAGTTGGGAGAGGAGAGGGTTGATCGATTGTTGAAAAAAGGAAAAATAGTTCGGCAGGCGAATCGGCAAAGAATAGGGAAAGATTAAAGTTGGGAAAAGGAAAAAAAAAAAAAAAGAGAGAAAAAAAGAAGAAAGGCCAAGTTAGCCAACAGCAAAACAACCACGGAGCAAACAAGCAGAAGTCTAACGCGAGAGAGAAGAAAACAAGCCTGAATTGGGAATCCTTTTGTCTTTTTTCCTCCTGGAAACGGGGAGGAGATCAGGCCTCCTTTATGAGGTTGGAGAAATAAGCATGGAGTAGCTACCCGGGAAAAATAGTTGCATGGAGGGGGAGTTTTAAGTGTTTTCGACCCGATGAGTGAGCGTGACGTTCCTGAGGCGTACGGTACTCGTATGGTGTGTAAAGGGAGAAGCGCGTGACGAGCTTGTTAAAAATCCGGGGTATTCTCTGCTGTGTGTCTCGCCCGAGGGGAGTAAACTGTGTCACGGCGATTGGACCGCGTCAAGAGTTGCTTTTAGTATGGTTTCAGTCCGGACCGAAGCCGTTATTTTCGACTGACCCGGGGGGGGGTGCTGGGTTATCATATATATTTACTTATGCTGTACGGGCACAAGTACTGCGCCGTCATTTTTCCCCCTCCAATGCATGATTTACATGACATTGTTATATCTAGGAACTACCGGTACATCGGTTCATTGCATAGCGTACGCATATGTTCGTACAGGCATGTATTCACGGTATGGTTGGACGGAGGTGTGATAAGTTGATACCAACAGCACCCTCAAGCGATTTCGTTGAATAAGCGGGGATCAGTTCAGGGTCACACCATAATAGTGATGGCAATTGCTAATGATTCTCTGCTAGAGATTACGGAATTTGGCGCCGAGATGGATATGATAGTATGGACTTTAAGAATCGGAGGGATAATTCAAGTTACTTGTACCTTCCTTCTCCTATCATACCGGTAGTACAGATAATTCACCTGTCCCAGCCCTCCAAGCATGACCACGGCATGCCCCGGAAGAGGTCCTCGCGCGAAACGCCAATCTCAAAATATCAATGGGTAAGTAAGCCAAGGGCCTGCCAAGCTCCTTGTAGTGTATGGGTACGGTACTCGAGTACCGTACTTTATCGCAACCCGCTGTGCAGTCGAACATAAGTTGTGCGCCGGTACGATGGTTACTGTGTACGGAGCACCATCAATACTGCTTTCAGAGGGAAGGCTACCGGGCTACTGGTACAGTATCTCGTTCGAGCGAGCTCCCCACATTGTGGTCGCTCGATACGTACTACGAGCCTTTTAACTGTAATTTCGCTTCACCGTGAGAGTTGGGGGCTCGGGTATCATCGGTGCGCTCTCCGCGGAAGATGGCCTCATTCTGTCCCGGAGGGGGCCAAATTGGTTGGTTTACTGAGCACAGCGAGTCTTGGCACCGGCGGTACGGTACTCGTACATTCCTAATTGCCAAACCCCCACCCACTCTTCCACAAGAGCCTCACCAACAACAACAACCTACCGGTACGGTACTCCCACCACAACTTAACCGCGGAACACAATGGGCAAATCGAGCAAAGATAAACGGGATTCCTACTACAGGCTCGCCAAAGAGCAAGGCATAATTTCCTGAACCCCGATCCTTTGGGTACCCGGGTGTTAGCTAACGGAAGTTAATAGGGTGGCGGGCTCGCTCCGCGTTCAAGCTCCTACAGCTAAACTCGCAATTCAACCTCTTTGCGGATGTGACAAGGGTAGTGGACTTGTGTGCCGCTCCCGGCTCCTGGTCCCAAGTCCTCTCACGCACACTGCCGCCGACATCCACCATCGTATCGCTGGATCTGCAACCCATGACGCCCCTGCCGGGCGTGACCACCCTACAAGCCGACATTACCCACCCATCCACACTCCCGCTCTTGCTCCAGCATCTGGGGAACAAGCCTGCGGATTTGGTTATTTCTGACGGGGCACCCGACGTCACGGGACTGCACGATTTGGACGAATACATCCAGTCACAACTGCTCCTCGCCGCACTGAACCTAGCGACCTGCGTGCTCAAGCCCGGCGGGGGGTTCGTCGCCAAAATATTTAGGGGGAGGGATGTGGCAATTGTGTTTGCTCAGCTGAGATGCCTTTTTGATCGTGTCACTTGCGCGAAGCCACGCAGCTCGAGGGGGAGCAGCATTGAGGCTTTTGTGGTCTGCGAGGGGTACTCGCCGCCCGCGGGCTTCAAGCCTTCTTTAGAAACGCCGCTAGGGCTTGGAGCGAAGTTTCCGGAGAGTAGGAGGCCGAGCGGAAGGGATAAAGAGGAGGAGCATCTGGTCGATGGTGTCAAGGAAGTCGAGTTGAGAGAAGCAGAGGGTGGCGAGGACAGCGACCATGTTTCCCGGGAGGCGAGGTATATCGCACCTTTCATCGCTTGCGGGGACTTGAGTGAGTTCGATTCGGATGCTACATACGCTCTGCCGGAAGTAGATGAGTTTGGACAGAAGTGGAAGAGCAAGGATCCAATACAGCCTCCTACAGCCCCACCATACAAGACGGCCCTGGAGATGAGACGTCAATTAGGAGGGGGCGGCAGTGGTGGCCTGCCCAAGCCGTGAAGTGGCTGTCGTTTATTTTTTTTTTTTTTTTTTGGAGAACCTTGTGCTTTAACACTAGTACCAGTACATAGAGCAGCAATTTGGATCTCCAAGAGGCTTCCGGAGGTGGAATTGTACAAGAAATTTCTACAGTCCTACGTAAAAGCGTAGTAGCCATAGGAGAAACGCCTTCTGTACAGTAGCCTATCCCGTAGTTCTTCTGGATAATCAGATGAACGAAATGGACTCAGCCTTGCGCCCCCACAGTATAACCCTATTGGAGCACATAGGGTGTTTAGACCGGAGGGAGGTGCGGACCGCAGGCATAACTATGACAATATTATTATAATCCTATCGTACATAATTTACTTTCTACTCTTGAATGAATATCATACCCAACGCTCCAGATCGACGATAGCCCACTCCTAGCGTATGGCATGATAGTCACCCCGAACAATCCATCCCTCCCTCCTTCCCTCGAAAGTGACCGGGAGGCCACGGTACCCTATAGCCAGGCTTTCTCTCTCTTCCCCCCATCGTTTTTCCTTTTTCTCGATTGAACTTTGCGTGCACAGTTACACAATTCATGAAATAATAGTGGTAGCGGTAATGATCATGATCACCGGATCCACGATTGGATAAAATGCTTCCAATGTCCGAAACCGGAATGTCGATTATGGTACCTGATGAGCCTAGAGGGGAAGGAAAGCTTTGGAGCGTGGGCGTATTTACTACGGTACTATACCGGTGCGGTACACAGCGCGCAACAGCACCGCTTTCACTCCACAGGAAGAAGAAGAAGAAGCGAAGAGTATTACATCATATCGCACTGATGTTGTGGGAGGCGAAGAATGGAGGAACGGCGAGGGTAAGCAGTGACTGTGTGATGGCAAGTGATGTTACCGTAAAATAGGGTGATGGGAATGTCTAGAGCAGATACTTACTTGTGTCGTACCGTACGAACAGTAACATCCGTCACCCCTCCAAAAGGTGACAAAAGTAACCCCC
>LN890968.1:634469-686877 GCA_900010015.1 Tuber aestivum | reverse complement strand
TCCCCCACATTAAGTTAGATAGTTTGTTCTGTGAGTGATACAACATTTCCTTGCATAGTGAGTACTTGTACTCACTCATAATCTATTGGCTCGCCTTTATCACGGTATCACTACCAGATGTAGCGTCGTTTTAAACAGTGTAACTTATATCCCAAAAGATTTTTTTCTTTTTTTCTTTTCCGGCCGTTCGTTTGTTCGTGTTCCTGGTGCCCGCAATGTTAGCGAAGGAGACATTAAATTTACTGGGCGATGGTATTATAGAGTGCAAAACTGGTTGTCGTGCCGTGGTCTTCTTCTGCTATTTACCTGCCTGTATCAGGGCATATATATAATGCAGGTGCAGGCATACAGTAGGAATTGAAGAAAATCGGGCTAAAGCACTGTATCGTTTGGTTTACCCTCCTCCTCCTCCTCCTCCTTGGAGCGAGTATTCGGTATGATACGATGCTTAATGTTATCGTATCGTGCTTGTTTGTTTTCTTCATGTTCTATAATATTATTATCATAGCAGGGCTCACCGTTTGCTGTTTTTTTTTTTTTTGCTTCTTTTCTGGAGTTGGGAACCTTCGACTACCGTACCGTACTCGTACAGTACACAGCTCGGGGTTTGATCTTTCTGGCTCCACTGGCAAACAGAATATATCCGGGTTGGAATTTCCAAAGTGCTATTCCTCTATGGCTAACGTTCTTGCACCTGTACTAGTACAGTACTGTAGAGTACCGTATTTAGCGAGGAAGAAAGTGAGAGGGACGGATGCAACCGTGAATGACTTTGCGGTGGCCATACAGTATGCGATTTTTTTTGACCTTTTCTCTCTCTCGCAACCTCAGAGGAACCACGGATAAAGCCTGCTCGTAGAGTTTAGCTAGAAGTTGGTTAATGTATGATAACGTCAATATTCTGTTGGGAATAACTTTATCCCATACCGGTATGATGGTATCCCATTAGCTATGCTTATTTCCTCCCTCTGAACCTGACTTTGGACATCAATTGTGATTCCCAGATTTCCACCTTTCCCTTCCCTTTTTTCTACATAGCGTCTCCTGTTCTCATAACTACTGTATTATAACTTAGACTATCCTCTTCTCCATCTAATCTAACCCAGCCCCCTGACCCAATACGTGACCGCTGTCCGGTACGGTACGACACAACACAACCCGTCACGCAAACTCACGCAAATACCGGTAGACTGTTAGAGGTACAGAGGTGGTAAAAAAAAAAAAAAAAAAAGAAGTGGGTACATGGGGAGTTAGAGTAAGCGGTGACCGCTCCTTGTTTTTGTTTTTTCTTTCGAAGCACTTGGTGTACTGTATAATGTTCTGCAAATGTTACCACTGCTGTGTACAGTACTGTACAGTGCGGTACGGTATGATAACGGTACAGTGCGGTGGACAGCGTAAGGACCAGAATGAGAGTAATCGACACCGAGACTGAATCGGGAGAGCGGGGGCGAATAGGGTGAGTGAGTGAGAGGACAAACCGGGGAGAAATGGATTGGTAATGGCGGGTTTGGGTGGTACAGTACACTATGTAGTACTGTGTGCTTGGGTGGAAGATGGGCCGTATGATGCCGCGTCGTGTTAGTAGGTACGGTTCGCTGGAGGGAGAGATTATAATGTTATAGGATATAATGGCTATACAGCATTATATCGAGCTAGAATTGATGCCTATCATAATTGTCGAGCTCTCTTGAATCCAGGCGGTTAGTGCGCTTGTGCGAAAGTGCACTAGCAATTCCAGCCGGAAGAAAAACCGTAATACTTTGCGGTATGTAGTCTAAAGAAGGCATTGCGCTCGTGCGAGCACTAGAGAATGATGATAAAGTAAGATATCGATTTCGTCAATCTGCCGGTATACAGTACCGTACTTGTCGCTATCCCCCCCCCTCTTTCCCTCTTCAGGAAGCCACAAGGGTGCAAAGCGTAGGTCATCATGTCCCTCCCCCCCCATGTGAAGAAGAAAAGAAACGCAAAGCACTCGAGCAGAATAGATATTGGTATAATAATAGCTCCTATATCTCGGCACCTATCATGAAACACGGAGCCAGGCCACCAAGCTGCCTGAAGCCCGACTTTAATTTTTTTTCCGGATATGATACTGGTAACTTATATCCTGGCACCATCGCCTACCGTAATCATCTCCAATGCTGTGCGAAGCATCTTGATACGTCGGTGCCAAAGATTGGCTCCCTACCCGAGTATATATGGTACCGTACCAGAACAGTACTGTACCGCATCGCGAGCAAATCAACCCCTACCACGGCACAACCAAGAGGGGAAGGAAAAACGAGAATAGCACACCGCAATTACAGTACGGTAGCAACAACAGCATCGCATCGAACGAGTACTCGTACAAGTACCATCCGAAGCGAGAATCGAACAAAAAACAAAAAAAACCCACGTCCCCCCCGCGAACTCTTTCCCGATAGAGTTTAACACGCTTCACACAGACGTCTGGGGTAGGTTGCACAAACGAGGTGAGTCGGCATAACTAGCCAACCTACTCGTAGACGCGAGCCCCGGTTCGCGTGTTTAGCCTTGTCGACCGAGCTTCCGCGCACTCTGTTGCATATCGGCGCTTGTGCCGGTCACGGAAGCTCACTCGTTTATGTTTCCGCTCTGTACCGGGTTGGAGGGTCTGTTTGAGTTGTTTTCTTGTTGGGATTTCAGAATGTTGGGTCGATTTTGTTGCTCTTACCTATGTACCTAAATTGGTTTTTTTTTCGTCTTCGTTTTCGTGTTTGGTTGTTGGTTTGTTGGGTGGGGATCTTAAGACACAGGACCAGTGTGCTGGGATTGTTGGTTTGTCGTATTATATAATTTGGATTGCGCAGGTGGGTTAGTGAGGGGGGATTACCTACAGTATGATACCTATAATATGTGCCGTATGTACCCGAGTATAATACCGGTGTGTCATTTGTGCTGCGCCGGCGGTATGCGGTCAAATACTCTAATTGCCCGGCTGTGTGATGCACTCTCATCTTGTGGGACAGAGCCGCGAGTGTAGTAGACCTTGACGTTATCTTGTATACTTGTGCAGCGTTCCTTACCAGAGTATGAGATCTACTTTTGTGTACGGTACAGTACGGAAGGAAGAAAAAAAAAAAGCGGGTTGATCACACGGTTTCCGTTAATTCACAGAGTATCATAGTAGACCAGCTTTTCTAGACGTTTTCAGGATACATGGCGATATCTTGAAGCTCCCCTCTATCACCATCCTGTCCTCAATCTTCCCAAGACCTGTTTTGGAAAAGGAAATGAGGGATGGGAGAATGACTGAGAGGGGAGATTAGCCCCTGGAGTATGATAGTATTATACCGGCCTTCACCTATAACGTAAACTATAGTGGGAGGGGACAGTAATTAGGGATGTCACTAGAACCTCTAATAACTTGCGGGGAATTCATATGGGGAGTTTCCCGTCTCTAGAGGTTTACAGAATCACTGCCTTCTCTATCTATCTATCTCTCTGTCCCTCAGCACACACCTTGTGCAAAAGTCCCTCCAGCAGCGTACACTGCAGTTCCTTATCACAGGTATCTCTTTCGTGGCACATTAAAAGTAGAAACCATAATCTCTGCGCCACGTGCGGTCTAAACTGGGTATCATACCAAAGTTTTATGTCATGTACGAATAGCGATAAAGGCCCCAGTTAGCCATTCAGGGAATTCATTTTCGGTATTTCGAATTTTCACTTTGAGCTTGTGATCGGGATTCGCGGCCTAGCATATTAATTGTGTACAGGATCGTGGGGGTGCTCAATCTGGTCCTGTCACAGAATAATGTTTATAATTCACTCTCTGTTTCTTAGCTGGACTGCTTGGTTGGATAGTAACCTACTATACAAGTACTCGTGCGGTACTGCACTGTACTAGATGTAATCGTCATGCTCCCTTACCTCCCCCAAGTAGCCACACGCAACCTTATGATGCATCAAAGAAAACAGACTCGTATCATACAATCTTGGGCGTATGATACCTCTTTTCCTGCCGGCAATTGCTGACACCAAAACCCTGCCGAACGTGGAATCGCCTCAGCCATCAGCAGTAGTAAGCGTGGGTGATTTCCCAACGCAAACCATCGCTATTTTTGCCCTGCCGTGATTCTGTGGCAGAACCGGCGAATAAAGGAACAGCACGGAGGGGGATCAAGCCACCCATTGCGCTAACTAAGGCCCTATTTGGCCTTACACCTGTTGAAACTACATGCTACCAGTGTTGAGGGGGTGTTTGGCTACATATGTTTTGTAGCATAGAATTTTTCTACCTTATACACTGCAGTTTGGTTTACCTTACAAACCTTGACGTGCCAAACACCCCCCTAGGGTTCGCAGACTACTTTTGCTGCCAAAACACCACATATCTTACTAATCGCGGTTTGGAGGTTTTACTTTGCAAACAGTGGCATGCCAGACAGGACCTTACTGAGTGGCCATCTCAGCACCCATAGTGCCTCGCTTGCCCTCCTCCCCGTGCGTGTGATTTCAAACACTGCTGCACAGACAAAGCTTGACAGGTAGTCGGCCAGAGAGAAACCACATATCCACATCTATCAGGACGGGAAAGCTATACTCCCCATGCCAACTCTGCATATTTTAGGAAAAGTGGGGGGGGGGCAACGACTTCACCACATCCATACAAAGTGAATATTGGGGGGCTGAGAATTGGCGGGGAGGAGTCTTCCGGGGGTCAAGGGAAGCATGGAATTCTGTGCACGTCAACGGGGTCACTGCACCCCTAGAAAGATTGCGACCCCTCTTCTCATTGCTAACTGGGTAAGCTATGACCCCTTCATATCGTTCTCAATCCAATGCCTTCCATTGTGAATTTTAATAAGACAATAAATGTGGTGGAGTTACGAGTTTCCCATGCCACCAAAACCCACCACGTACCACCCATTCACGGCTCCTCATAACCCATCACCCAAAATAAAAATGCGCCATCAATGATATTAAACGCCACTGGTGCGAGAAGGGAAGATAAAAAACTACTATACAATATTCACTTCCACCCCAAAATTAGAGGGATCGAGGGGGAGTGCGAGGTAGCACATAAAACCTCTCAATCTAGCCCGTGGAAACTGGCGATTTTCTGCGGGCCCGCGCTCTTAGCTTTCCCGGTTCCGCCCTTTCGCTTCTTTCTGCGCTTCTTCTTGTGGGACTGTTGCTCATTATCGCTGGACCCATCATCCTGTAGATCAGTGTCGGTGTCGGTTTCGTTCGGACTGCGCTTTCCTTTTTTCCCTGGGTGCCGAGCATCCGGAGCATTCTCATCCCAGTACCAGACTTTGATTGTGCAACCACCTGCAGAGACCAAATTTCCTTCGCAGTCTATCCCGAGCTCCGTAACGCCGCCCCCTACGCCTTCGTCGTTGGTCAAGAGACCCGTGCTCGCTGGAGTGGCCCCGACTTCTTGGGTGGCCAAGGAATGTCTAAGAGTTTCGACAATGCGATTGCTCCCTAATTTGGCAATCCGGATTCTTCCGTCGGCGGACCCCGCGGCTACGAACTTCCCAAACTCGGAATTCCTATACCGAAACGTGTCCGGCAGGGCGGCAATCGCATCGACAGACTCCCCGGAAGACTTTGAGAAGTTGATCCTGTCCTGATGATCCTCCCACTCGTCTCTATTCCACAGCGCGGCAAATCCACTAGAGTTCCCGACAAGTATCTTTTCACCTCCACGTCCGGCTCTAGCGGACAGGCCAGATACATATGCGGAACAGAGTTGCTCGTCATCCTGGTCTTCCGAACTGATGACCGCCTTCCCTGGCTTGCGGAAGTCGATATAGGCAAGTGTAGAAGCACCAGTAGAGACAAATTGGCGGGCGAGGCCCCCACCGGCCGAAGGCAGTGGTGTGATTGAAGAGATGTAGTCATCATGAACCTTCTTCCATGTCTGGGCTGGCCGCGTAAGACTATTCTCGCGTACGTCGTAGAGATGGATCCTCCTGGAATCGGTTCCAACGAGCAGGTGAGCTGAAGATAGTGGAGCAATGACCGAGGGATATTCAGCTCTGCATGACAATATGCCGTTAGCAACTCTTCTGGGATATAATTGACTTTAAAATGGAAATGTTACGTGAGATCTTTTAACGAAGGAACATAGGCCTTTGAAACAACCTGTCCTGTATTCGCATCGGCAAGCTTAAGGAGTGAATTTACACCGGCAGAAAATATATCTATGACGCCACGAATGTCAATCTACACACTTTAAAAACTTCGGGCTGGGGAACACAATACATTCGCCATCCGCGCTAAAAGCAACCGCCCTGCAACTTTGACGATACCTTCTCGTACCCCACTGCATAGCATACTTCTCGTCATGGTCAACTATGACCTCCTTCGGTTTCCCGCCCGCTTTAGACCCATCATCCCATGTATAGACCTCCAGCCTCCCGCCCAGGAGTCCAGCGGCATAAAGGGGCTTGGTAGGATGAACCGAGAGGGAGAAGACATCTGAGGAGAGAAAGATTGTGTCGTATTTATATGCCATAGCTAGAATCGGGTCCAGCCTGAGGCCAAAGGACAAGCTTCCGGAATGGGTATATTTGGAGTTGTTTTTCTTTCGTAGAGAATGAATGGACCGACTGGTGGGGCGGGTATTCGGCTTTGTTGTGGTATGATAGCTTTAAAGGCGGGCCAACGCGGGCCTTGAACTTATGATTATTAACCTTAACTTACCCGGCTCTTGAGGCTCTTGCTTGTTCAGCATCATCTGCCCCTCCCTGCAGCTTGCCCCACCACTATGTTGTGTTGCAGAGCAACACTAACAAATTCGATCCCGCCTACCGGTATTTAGCCCTCTCTGTCCTTTTCACACAAAATACACTGGCCATAGCCCTTCAAATTACTACAACGAAATCCAAGAACCCATTGTCTCCAAATTCCCCATGACAAGCCTAACCGGCGGTCTCCCGCTGTACACCCTCGATACACGAATCCTCGAATCTGCAAATACTGAGAGGCCCGCAAACCTCGGAGTGCACCGAGACCTCGATGGGGTGGCTTTCAGAGAGCTATATGAGATCGATAGGACGGTTGGGGAGATTATAGCTGGCGGGTATAAGAGGGTTGCGTTACAGTTCCCGGATGAACTCCTGGCAGATAGTACAAGGGTTTATGAGCTTGTTTTGGAGGGGATAAACCGGGGGGCCGGGCGGGAGTCTCGGGCGGGAGCTACAGGGGACGGGGGTGAAGCAGAGAATGGAGGAGAAAAGTGCAGTGGAGAAGGAAATTACGCTGTGGATACGCTGCCGAAGCCAACACACAATGGGGGAATAGGAGCACCCGAAGAATCGTCCGGTGTTGGAGTATGTTGCTCTAAAACACCCTTAACCCCCCAAATCACACAGCCCACCGCCGGCACAACTACTATCATCACCCCAATCTCAGAGCCCAAGAGAGCCTTCATCCTAGCCGACACCTCATACGCCGCCTGCTGCATCGATGAGATCGCCGCAGAACACTGCGCAGCCGATGTCCTCGTGCACTACGGCCGCTCATGCCTCTCACCCACCACCCGCCTGCCGGTAATCTATGTCTTTACCTCAAACCCTCTAGACCTCGCCCATGCTGCCGGCGCATTCTGCAATGCATTCTCGGACAAGTCACAAAGGGTGATCATAATGGCAGACGTCATATTTTCCTCTCACGTCGCCCCCTTACACGAGATCCTGCGCGAAATGGGGTACACCAATGTCTATCCAACAGAGGTAATACATGACCCATCAGCCCAAATCCCCAACAGGAGTCTTCCTCCAGACTGCGTGGCGGAAGAAGGAGGGGGAGAGGAGGGAGAAGAAGGAGGATTAAAGTCATATTCCCTCTTCCACATCTCGCCCCCGCTGCCCTCCCTCCTCCTAGTCCTGACCTCCCGCGTCCACTCAATCTACACATATGATACAACCACCACCCCGCCAACCTGTAACCAAGAGACCACCTCCGTCCTCCTCCGCCGGCGATACGCCCTCCTCTCCTATGCCCGTAGCGCAAATATTATAGGAATCCTAGTCAACACCCTGAACGTGAAAAACTACCTCCCGGTGATATCAATGCTGAAACGGCAGATCCGGGACGCCGGGAGGAAGAGTTACTTGGTTGTTGTTGGTAAGGTCAATGTCGAGAAGGTGGCAAATTTCGCGGAAGTGGAGGTTTGGGTGGGCGTAGGCTGCTGGGAGCAGGGGATTGTAGGGGGTGGTGTAGAAGGGAGTGGAAGAGGGTTTTTCAGGGGTGTGGTGACCCCGTTTGAGATTGGAATTGCACTTAGCGGGAAGGACGGGTGGGAGTGGACGGGCCGCTGGGTGTCTGATTTCGAAAGTTTGCTTAAGATGGATGGGGATGCAAAGTGTGCGGAGGCCCCCAACGGCAGAGAGGCAGAAATCGGGGAGGAGAGTGGGGGGGAGGTAGTAGATGAAGAGGAGGACGAGCCCCCAGAATTCGACCTACGCACTGGCCGATACATAACAACCGCCCGTCCCATGCGCCGAAAACCCCGCCCCATAAAACACTCACAAGATCCCTCCACCCCCTCAACCGCATTAATACACACCTCTAATTCGTCAAAACAACTTAGCGGTGCCGTTGGAGGGGTAGTTTCTCCGGCTGCACAGTTTTTGAAAGATAAGCGCTCTTGGAAAGGCCTGGGCAGTGATATAAGGTATGAGGAGGATGAGAGCGGGAATGATGGATTTGGTGCTGTGGTAGAGGCTGGTAGGAGTGGGGTTGCGAGAGGGTATACTGTTGGCGGGGAGGGGGAGAGGCGGTGAAATTGTATAGGTAGGCAATGTATTGGATGTGCGTATGTGGCTTTGGATGTCAATTGGGAATGGCCAGCTGGGCTTTAAGAGCCTAATTCGTGATGCAGTGATTTTTATATATGTGGTGGCGGCGCACGGGTGGGTGTTCTGGCAGCGGGATACTGGTCTTTTTTTTAATTTTTTTTTTAGAATATTATACAGGTAGAATTTAATCTCTTGGCATAGTTTCAGGTTGTGAAAAAACGGCGCTTTGCCCTATGCATTTTAACCGTTGGTATGGTTTAGCCGTGGTTTCCTCACGGGTAGCCGAAAGAACCAGTGCATGATATTACTTCCCACCACGATATTGGGGGAAGGGGGCATTTAAAGTCATAGAAAATGATGGGTAGGTGAGAAAAATGAAAAAGATAAAAAATGATCTTGTCTGCCCTGACGAAGCAGGAGACATGAATTCAACCGCCAATAGAGGGCCCCACTGAAAAAGAAAAGGAATGTGGTTGAAAGTTGAGACTTTGAGTCCCTATTAGAGCCTATAGACTACCCCCCACACTCCCAAGTGAGGGAACAAAAAATGAAGAGCACGATGGAAAAAAAATGTATGATAGCGTAAAGAACTTTTTCGGATGATACGATAAAGGCGAGACTTGATATGTTATACTCAGCATCCTTAGAGCGGCAGAACGGGCATAGACCATAGTATGAAGAATGGCTAGGCACGAAAGAAAGGTTCAGTCCTCTTCCAATCAACTGAGGCCATGTTTTTCCGTATCGTGCTGCGTAAGCTAAAAAAAAAACGGTCTTCAAGCAGAGGAAAAAAAATTTAAAACCCCCCCCCCCCACTCCCCACCCGAATGTCCGAATTGAAAAAAGTTCGCGAAATCTTTTTGTTTGAAGAAAATTTGGTTGATAAGATTTAGGCTCTGTTTGGCGGGAACGGAACCGTTTGAGACTGTTCAACTTTCTCATACAAAACCACCGTTACGAAACGGAAGGGTAAGAAAATTTGTATGGGGAACGGAACGGAACGGACGCGAACTGTCGTATCCAAACAGACCCTTAACAATCCCCCTTCACTTCATTGTGTCATAGGCTAGCGTTCCTACAGTACTGCTCTGTGTGTGTGTGTGAAACAATCACTTCTTGTCACTCGTCGTGTCGTGTCACGTGGGCAGTGACACCGGAGATATAATATCGAGGATGTGATCCTGATAAAGTTGAGATTTAATTATTCCATGATAGCACGCTACTATCTTCCAAATGGCAAATACTAGCCCCATTCAGGTGTAATATTATGAAGACAAAAAAACAAATCATTCATCTCGTCATTGCAATTGTTGTCATCGTTATTATTGTTTCTAGGATCTCACCTACTAGAACTCCCTGCCTTACCATCAAAGTGCCCAACGGCAATCTCGTTAGCCTACACCCTGCTATCCACTCCAGCTCTGATTTCATCCTCGAACGGATTAACCCCCGAATTAGTAGTACTAGCATCCCCAAGAGCGCCTGCGGGAGGGATACTAACATCCTCTCTGGAAGGAGCGGACGCGGCGGGCTCGATCAGCGACCTTTTCTGGTCGATGATCTTACGGATAGGCCTATACATAACATATGCCGCGATCCCGGTGATTATGAATAAACCGGCAATACACCCGCCGATAATATCGTACCTCTCGCTGACCTTTTCAACGCCGTCCCAGAAGCTCCCGGTGGGTTCTAGGACATGGTGGATTAGAGAGAGTATTTGGATCACGCCGATTACTATTGCTACCAGGACTGTTAGGATAGTTAGGGCTATGGAGTAGTACACGATTGCTATGTCATCGTGGGCGAAGGAGGAGGTGGTGTATAGGGCCGACATCAAGGCTCCGTCTGTGGTATCGATGAGACACATTCCCGCTTTGGAGTGTTAGAAGGTGGGTGAAGCGAGAGAGAAGAAATGGGGATACCGGTGAAAAGGACTGGGAAGATGAGGATAAGCCAGATGCTCGTCCCCTGCGCTGCCTCGATAGAGGCGATCCCGAGAAGGGCAACCTATGCTCATTAGTTTCCCATCCTATAATGCGCATTTCATTGCTCACCTCCGAAGAAGTATCGAACCCAAGGCCAACTACAATGGCATCCCCATTAGTCTTTCGTTCACCCTAAACACGGGCGAACCTACAGAGCACTCCCAACGGGTACATTTTCCACGGCCGATCAATGAACCCGAAAAGTGTTCGACACATCCTCGTAAAACACCCCGCGCCCGGAGTATCCCAGTCACCCACAATACCCTCGCCGAACAGCACACCCTCTTGTCTGGAATGCATGAGCATATTCAATTGCTTGACGAGTTTATACAAGATGTATACGTTCATCGCGCCCAATATCATCAGGAAGGCCGCGGAAACTGAAGTTCCGACGATGCCGCCGACACGAGCAAAATCATCGAAGCGTTTACTGACTCCCGCAGCTGTTCCAGCGACCACAATCAAGGTGACCATGACAATTCTGTGACCGTCAGCCTGCGCCATTAGGGGACGAGGCGAGGGGAGGAGAGAAAGTACGTGGAGTGCCCGAGACTAAAAAACATCCCGACTGTAACAGGACGTTGTCCGGATGCAATTAATTTTCTTGTAGTAAGATCGATAGCCTATCACCTCCGTCAGTGCTCTATTCACCACGTCAAGAACAGGGAATTCCTCACAGCAATGTGGTCTGCGTCCAGAGCATGCCTCAACCCCAATGTATATGCCAAAACTGAAGTGCCTGTCAACCCTCTAGAGACACGCCAATGCCAGTGTCAATTGTGAAAAATTACTCTCAATTATAATAACCCAAAAGGTGAGAACAGACTTGTGCTTATTCTAATTCCCATTATTCTCAGTTAGCAATCGGCTAGAATAATGCGGGGAGGGCAAAGGGAAACTCACGAGTGCTACCCCCACACCCGCCCAACACAGCATATTCACAATAGCAACTGCCATAATAACGGCAAGAACCCTGATGGGTAAAGCTCTCAACACGGGGATTTTCCCATGACACTCCTTAGCAATGCTTTTTGCATGGTCGAGACGGTAATTCATTGCTTCCGCAATAAAGATCCCGGCGAAGCCAGTCAGTTAGGGGTTGTTTTCATTAAAAAAGGTTTCCAGCAAGAACATAAGCGCAGTACCTCAACAGAATAATTAAGACAGATGCTTTGCCTGAGGGTACAAGTATGATAGGCCAAAGTACAGGGAAGGGACTGTGGGAGGTGGGGGTGGGGAAAGGAAAAAAAATAAAGTTTATTGGTTATCGCCTTGGCAGCGGGGGTCACGATAAGCGGAGCAGAGGAAAGGTGGCGGAAAGGGGAATTGCAATTAACTGATAACCGGAGGAATGGGAGGCAAAAATTCACGGGATTACTATTCGGGTAGATGTGATTGATTAAGTACTCGATTTTGTGTCTGACGTTTCACGGGAGAAATGTATTCTTCCAGGAAGAAATGAAATGAATGATGGCCGAAAGGGGAGTGGTGGACCAAGTCTTGTCCACGATAAGGTAAAAAAGATAGTGGAAGGAGCTTGAAGGGACAAAGGCATAGAACACCCAAGGTAGGTTTCTCCCTGAACTATCAAACTTGGTGGTCCCCGGATCGCTTTTGGATACGAGTGACTACTGATGATTAAATGGTCGGTCCTTGCTTGCTATCCTTGCTGTTCTGGAAATAGTTTCTGTGAGTTCTGGCCTGGGTTCGCATGTTTGAAGTGGAATGGGTTGCCGTAATGAGAAATTTAAATTAAGAATTGTGGCAATATCCTTATAATAGCAACTCAGACCTATATGGAAAGTTCCGGTGGTGGTTTCCCTAGTATCATATCATGCCTTACAAATGCTAAACCGCCCAAATCAAGAGATATTATACGCTTATCCCAATCACATACCATCACTCGTCCACTGCGTGAGATATATTTTGCACCCTTCCGATGCAACCTGCTTATGCTCTCCTGCCGTGAGAGAAAAAACAGTCAAGTATGATTAGAACTCGAAAACTGGACCGACACTCCGCTGCTAACCTTGGGGCCAAGCATGTGCCCTAGCACTCTCCCACCGGCTTCGTATGATCACTTGAAGGAACCTCAATTGCGCCGCCTCCAACCGGGAGCAGGAGGGGACACACACAAACGGCCATGACATATATTACATTACAACCAAAAAAATAAAAAATGCGCTGTCTATTATACCCATGGAGGACGCGAGCGGTGGCCCCAGCCGTGTATTTAATTAACTCTACACCCGATCCGAGTATGGTAATCCCCTGCAACACGGAACTTGGACCAGCGGATTCCTCAACCGGGGACTATGTGTTTAATGCCCACTCACGGCGGTTAACGAGTACTGTATGGCACTAGCTTGACAAACAACGCCTCGACTCGCCCCCCCCCGCGAGGGGTGGCACACAAGTAGTATTATACAGTATGATGATATGATACAAAGTAAAGAGACCACCCCCAACATCAACTAATAATTTTCCCAAATTGAGATTGCATGGCCTAGGCCCTAACTTCAACAAGCTGGCAAGAGGCTCTTCCGCTAACTGCGCGATAGCTCCCTATGCACCCGAACACATTTACTCCCTAAATGATTGATATTATAGCTAGATTTAGCACTTATCCACTTTCTCGGTGCAGTTAAACCCACCATTTGCCTCCCCCCCTCTGAACGTTTCTTACACTCGGGCGTTGTTTTAGCCCCCGCGCAGAAGTGTACGAACTGTGTTGTAGGCTAGTGTGATATGTAGCATGGAATCTGGAAAGTGAGTACCACGTACTGTGCAGGGTCCGGAGTAATCACGTGGTATAGGAAATGATTGAATACCCGACTGACTTAATCGCCATATCTGGGAATTCTGGGTGGGTTTATGGGTAAAATTTTGTATCATATAAATGTCCCAGGTTCCCGATCTGAGACAGACAACGGGGGTACTTTACTTATCTATTGGTTAGTGCGAAAAGCGGATACTATAGTACACAAGGGTGGGGCGAAAACAATACGCAAGAGACGGCCCGAGCGTCAATATCCGAAAGCAGGCGAGCGGCTGGTGTCCGCAGACCGCGGACCTGAGCGCGAAGTTGTACACAGTCTTTGAATGATATCTTTTGCCCAGGATAAGTCATCAATTGGCGGGAAATGCCGGATCGGTAGAGCAGCATATCATACATGAATACCGTGCTGATCACGGCAGCTAAATCACGAACCAGTCCGCCACCAGTGTGCAATGGCCAAAGACACATCAAACTATGAACGTAAATGATGAATCGTAATCAACCCACAAAGGCCGACATCAAATTGCAGTTAATATCAGGAAAGCCCGTCGTCCAGCATATGCTAGAAGATCGAGTCCATCCGTCTTCTATTATCAGTACATCGACCCCGCAAAACAAAACAAAAATTGGAAAATAACCCCGAAAAAAAAACCAATAATGAAAATGCCAGGACAGTTTTTTTAACAGAGCTATCCCATCCCCCTATCCCCAGCGAAAAAAAGAAATCATAAAAACCCATGATGAAACATCCCACAAGGTCCATACCATCCCAGTAAAAATCGATTAAATTGCTTTTTGTTTTTAACACTCCAAAATCCCCTACTTTCTCCTGAACGAGCAGCCCTCAGTGAGACGGGCCTTCCCACCCGTTGGCTGGCAAAGAACAGTGGCACAGGATCCACAGATGACGACGGTCTGGGCGTGCGAGAAAACGGTGGTGATGTTAAAGCAGCCAGGGCACTTGACATCCATGAAGAATGAACGGGGAGCTGGGACGAGTGTCTATATATGCATGGTTAGCGGGGCCGAAATTTACGAGAAAAATGACAGTAGTTTACTACCTTAAGCTTGTGCTTTCTAGCCTCAGCGGCGGGAGCGGGGTTAAGGAGATCTTCAGCTAGAACCTGTAAAGCATGATATTAGCAACGAGGTTCCCGCAAACACTGCCTTTCGTTTTCCTTCTCCCCAGAAAATCTGCTGTCATGATCGCGTGCTAGCAAAAAAACGTGACCTCAATGCCTCCCCCCTCAACCCCACTCTCCCAATGTCTCGTAGAAAGCCAAAGGAAAAGGGAATCGTACCATCTTGTCTGTTCGTCAAAGTTTTTCTCTCTCTTCTTCTGGGTTGGCCCGGTATTTGGAGCGGTTGTCTGTCGGCGGATGGGAGATTCGACGTTGGTGGTTCAGGGACGCTATTTGATGTGTTGTGAGGCGATAAGTGTGGAGGAGATTGGCATTGTTTGACAAGTCTGCCAAGGATTATCAGTGAAGAGGCTTGCAGTGCGAGTTAGGGTTTGGCGTGACTGCCGTTTTCCAATGGCAGCACCTGAGGGGGGGTTACCCTGCTTTCAGGAAACTGAAAGTTTTACCAAATACCGTAGCACGTGCACTCGAGTAGTGTGTCTAACTGACTAGGGCTGCCCATAGTCTACGAGTACCAATGCTCCTAAACCGTCTCTGGGTGCTGAAAACGGCATATACCTGCCAGGAAAGCAGAACAGAGAAGTAAATTACACGAAATCAACTATGACCATTCAAGTGCACGTAAGAAACAGCTATCAGCTTGCTCAGACCCCCATATCCACTCGAGTACTGCTTGCACGGCACACCCCATCATATCTTACCAAACTTGTGCTTCGATAGGAAAATACCCGGCTTCAATTCAGCCGTGCGAGTATGAAAACTTATCCACACCTTGGGGCGTGCAAGTCCCGCCATCGATGGTCACAATAGTAGAAAACGCCGGGGACCCTTTTACCTCTGCTAGTGTCATGGACAGATAACCCAAGAGCTAATAACCATACAGATGATTAATCTTGCAAACCTCACATCCTAATACCAGTACGGTAGTTCTAGTACCCGTACTGGTATGCTGTAGGACGGCAATTACCGGTAGACTAAGGGGACCCTTCGGATGCAGAAACGGGTATAGCGCCTCAGATCGATTCAGCCTACGAGTACCGGTGCACTACTGGCGCCGGAAACACTAGATTATTCCCATGGCAAGAGGGATGTGATGCTTATGGGATGTGAGTTGCTGCAATGCTGCAGCGACTCGAGTGTATTAAGGAAGAGAGAATTCATCCCTCGAGGTAATATTCTAGTAGGTCAAGAAGACCTCCACAGTACCGTACCGCGTTGGTCCACGGGACTCCTGTCGGAGGAGTGTCCGAGCGACCTACCGGTACTAACGAGATAATGGGAACCTGTGCAGGAGTATCGCTCGAGTACCAAGCCCCGAATGGACATGATATGGTTATCCATCAACGCGATTTGAGCCTATCTGCGGTACCCGCCGCCCGCGCCAATCTCGAGCACTGGCATTCCGTCTGTCTGGGCAGCAGTAAGTTACAGTACAGTAACTGGGCTTTTGCTTTTGGTGGCAGAGATGTCCATGGGTTAGGGTTTCGACCTCAACTCCAACTTTAGGGAGACGTCATCCCGTCTCGTTTATACGATATCATACAAGTAGGAGGAAACGGGCAAACATCCATCCTTCGTTTCCTTCCCTCTTCCCCTCCCCCCCTTATTAACCCCTGATCCCCTCTTCCTCCTTCACTGCCCCACCCCATCCTGCGCTCTACCATTGTTTCTCCCAGGGCATGAGACTTTGAGATAGGCTTTTCTGACCGTTTCAGCTTCCTTTATCGGTATCGTACTGGTGCCGTGATACCGCGTTTTTTAACAGGTTCTAATTTCACCGCTGAGCGGCACGGCACCCCTTACGACATTAGATTTCCCCACAACTCTCCTTTCACCCTGGAATCATGGTAGTCGCGATCCCTCTCATCTGGATCACTGCCATCATCGTCCTTGCATTTACGGTGATCGCTGCATCCATCTTCGTGCGTCCCCTAGCTCTCGCCGGCGTCTGCAAACCTCACTGACCGTGGATAGGTTAAAATCTACCAAGATCGCCATGATCGCGACGCATTTGTGACGGTGGTTTGCGTTCTATCTCTCACATCTCTTCTCGCCACTGTTTGCCTTCTTCCGGTCGATATCGCTCTCGTCTCCAGCACTACAAACAACGCTACGGGCCTCAAGCAGGACTGGGCGAGCCCGGAAACCGTCGCGCATATTATCCTAGGTTTGAAGATTGTCTACTACCTGCTCTATTCGCTCGATGTGGTTATGTGTCTTCTGGTCATCCCATTCGCTTATTTCTGGTGGGCTATTGTCCGGATCTTACGTGGTCCATGTTGCTGACTTCCGTACAGGTACGAGGAATGGGATGTCGATGCAACCACGAGCGGAAGGATCAAGGGCGCCATGAAGTATAGCTTTTGCTTCCTCATGCTGGTGACAATTTTACTTGTGGTAGGATTCTTTCTCCCCGTCGCAAAGGAGACAAAGGGGCATTTGGACCTTGATTACTTCAAGAAGTTACTCCTGGAGAATCGTTCGTATCCCATACGTACCCTACCCCCCGTGATTGCCTTCTAACAAGGGTATATGCACAGACGGAGAACGTGCATTGACATTCATCACCGGAACCTTGCTATGCCTTGGGATTATTCCCTACGTTTTATACACGGCTCCCGGACTTGCCCTCACGCCCCAACTTCTCATTACATCCGTGCGCGGTGCATCCCTCCCATCGGTCTCAGCTTCGACGCACCAAGATCTGCTTTTGAATCGCGAGAGGCAGAGAATTATCGAGGCGAGATATGCCGGCGGACCTAGCTCCAGGTTTACTGCCAAGGATAGACGTGAGTTGGAAGGCCTACAGCGTGAAGAGAGAAGTCTTGTGCGCAGACAGAGAGTTGCTGAGGAAGGCATCCACGCTACACAGAAATGGCTTGGGAAGCTACAGGCTATTGGGAGGCCTTTCAAGGTCCTATTTGGGATCCTGGTCCTCCTGTTGTCAATCTCGATATTCATTTCAATGTTGATGACCTCGATTGACAAATCCAAAAACTCTGTTTGCGGGAAAAGCTGCGGATACATACTTACGAAGATGAACATCCCTAACCCTATCAATTGGCTATTCGTTGTTACCAGCAGGGTATTTCCCATCGACTATGTCCTAGCTTTGATTCTCGTCTTGGACCTATTTATCGCCAGTGTTGTGGGAACAGCATTTGTTGGAATAAGGTTCTTGTGGGTATCTTTATTTCGGATAAGGCCTGGTCATACGAAGCCACAAGGTTTGTTGATGGCAACGGTCATGCTAACCCTCACGGTTCTGGCCATCAATTACTCGATTACCATGATCATTGCCCCACAGTACGCGCACTACGGTGGACAAAAGTTCTGCGATAAGACTGTGGGTCCCCCCCGCCCCCCTCCAGCCCCGGGTTGAGACAAGCAGAGCTAACGTACCAAGTCCCAGATACTTGAAACCGGCGTCTACCGTGACTGCAGCAACCATAAGGAGCTCATCATTCCATGCTCCGAATCCGGGCCTCAAGACATCTGCACATCCACCGTCGTCTCGACATTCCTCAACCGTGTCACCCTCAACTTTCCCTATTTTGGAGCATTCGCCTTCTGGTCACAATTCGCTTTCCTAGGAGTTTACCTCATCACTTTCCTTACAGGTCTCGTCAGACCCCCGAAACTTGGAAACAGAGAGGCTGAAGATGAAGATGCGGAGAATGATGAAGATGAGAGCCTCCTCGCTAGCGCCGGTCGCAGAGTTAACGCCGCCTGGGAAGATATTAGAGGGCAGTCCGGCGAGCGCAGGAATTATGGCACTAATGCTAGAGTTAGAGGTGGAGATGATGCATAATCATATACTTTTCGTTTTTGGGGACTAGCATGGGGTTTGCAAATTTCGGAGTCATGTGGTTGGATAGGGTTTGTTTTTACTTGCTTTTTCCGTCATTGTCTAGGGTTTCTTTTTTTCTTTCATTTTTCTGCCCGGTTTTGCATCGTATACTATCGGCGCGCAAACCCTCTGGAGGGTGGATCGGGTATGATAGGTGCGAGGGAAGGTGAAGGGAAACAGTTGAGCTATTAAATACAGTGGAATTGTACTCGAGTACACGCGATCGAGTTCTGACTTGCTCACATTATATCACTCGACTGAAAACCTGAAATACTGGCATGTGATCAAAACTTTTTCGACCTCAATGTTCGTAAAGCATGTTATGATTGTTATACATCCCCCTACTACCACTACAGGACTATCATACCACCACAAAATTTGATCCCATGATGCTGTCAACATGGCATCAGCAGACGGGAAGGAAGGAGAGGTACTTGTAAACAACAAAAGGAATATACAAAGTAAAATAAAGAAAACCCATTTCGAATCACAATACCCCGCATCGCCATTACCTTTCGTCTACTTTAATAGAAACCACACATTCAATCCTCCCCCTCATCCTCAGTCAACAACCCCTGCAAAACCCCCAAGCCGGCCGTAACCTTCGCCACCAAACCTCCCTCCACACTTCCTCCTCCCCCATTCCCATTCCCGTTCCCATTCCCACTCGCATCCGCCTCCTCCTCCCTCCTCAACATCTCTTCCTCCTCCTTATTCGTTGCAGCCACCAAACTCTTCAAATAGTTCCTATGGGAAAGCAAGTACTCAACTTCCTCCACCAACGCCGCTTTGTCAAAACCGTCAAGGCAGGCCCCGCCACCCGCCAACCCCATCATCCGACCGAGCACAGCGAGCACCATAACGATGCTGACCGCCTCGTTAACGGCCGCGAGCGTGACGACGGTACGGGCCTTCCAGGCCGTGATCGTGGCGCGCAATTGAGGGGCGAAGAAGGAGAGGAATGCGTGCACTTCCCGTGCGATCCGCGACCCGATGTGCACGAGCAGGTTCAGGGAGAGTGGGAGTAGCGCGCGCGTCCAGATGGCGTAGAGGCGCGGTGAAGTGGCCGGGTTCACGCTCTGGCGGGCGATGTGTGCGGTGAGGGAGGAGGTCAGGATTTGGTCTAGGATTCCCTCCGTTGCGAGTTGGTTCGCTAGTGCGGGTATTGTGGAGAGTTCTAGGAGGAAGAGGAGGCTGAGTTCACCGTATATTGGATCGTTCGCGCTCGCCGCGTGTGCCGCTGTTGCCTTGTTTTCCGTGGCGAGGCGCTCGGACCAGGAATAGAGGGTTGTCGCTGCGCGGATCGTCCCGTTCTCCGCCATGTGTGTTGCGAGGCTGTCGTGGATTATTGAGATCCCGGGCAGTTTTAGGGAGGCTTGCAGAATCGCCGTTACCAGTGCTATGTCCTCCGGGTTCGCAGTTTCCGAGTGGGCGTGTGCTGCGCTGGCCAGCTCTTTAAAGCCCTTTGCTACGACCAGGTTTAGGATGTCCAGGACCATGTATGCGCTTTCCGTGGTCTGGTTCGGCTTGCTAGCATTCGCGTGCAGGACCAGGTAGATTATCCTCAGCAAGGACCTGTAGTACTCCACGTCTGCGGTGGCTAGTGCCTGCCGGAATTCGGTGGCAGAGGTGTATATAGCTTTCCAGGCCAATTCCAAAATCCTATCGAATTGTCCATTGGCACCTTGCATGGCCTGCTGTAAGCGGCGGAGAATAACGAATGCGAATTCTGCGCGCTCGCAGACTATCGTCTTGAATATTGGCGGGGGTAGGCCGGTTTCTATGTTTGCTTGCAGGCACTTCTCTACTACGTCGACCAACGGCTGCTCGAGTTCTCTGTTAAGAGGGACAAAGTCGCAGAGCTCCATTGAGAGGAGTTTCCACGCGCGGAGGAGGACCTGAACCTCGTTAGTATCCAGGACTTGTGAGAGCACGTCCTGCTTTGCTATTCTTGTGCTGGTGGTGGCCCTTACCACTTGAGAATCAACGAGCGAAAGGTTTAGATTCGCCTGCTCTACCTCGTTGGCGTACCCGTCTGCTCTGCTGTCCCAGCAGGGATCAAACGAAAGGACCTTTCCGGCGAGGCTCAAGTCGTAGAAGTAGTCGACACCGTAGCTCTTTCGCTGAAGAGTGGTCTTTCTCAGCTTCAGCAGTGTCAAGCCGGGCCACTTCTCCTCGAAATTCTTGCGCAGATTTACGTGTAATGAGGCTCTATATCCACTGATAGTAGCAGCCTGGTCAAAGTAGTATTTTAACTTAGGAATAAGCTGTCTAAAGAACGTCCCATCACGTGAAGAGGGTCTGCGGGAATGTAAGTGAATAGCCAGAAGTTGTGCAATGTGAGCTGCCACCGCTACCCTAATCGCTTTTTCCGTCAATATTTCCTTAGAGTCAGCAGGTAGGAACTCAATTGTCTGTGCTTCCACAAATCTGGTAATTGCAGGAAGGAACTTGGGGTGTTTTCCCAAATCATCCATAGCAAGACTCCAGAAATTCTGAGCTAGAGCCACGGCTTCCAGCATTGCCAGTGACTTTGTGGAAGATGTCCTGTCGATCTCCGACAGTGAGTCCAATGCGACTGAGATTATCGACTTTTTCGATCCCTTGTCACGCCCATTCAGACCGCCTTGCCATAACGTCTCACCACGAAGGAGTAATATGGACAAGCCCTGCTGTTTAGTGCTCAAAACTGCGGACACAAATCCCCATATGCGTGCTTCCAGATGCTCATTATCAAAAGGTTTGTCCAGAGTCCCAAGAACAGCAGTGAAATGGCTGGCACAATCGGCACCAAGATGTCCTAGTAATGAGGGCGGCTCGGACTGAGCTGTTCCAGATGCTGCAACAAGACTCTCAAAGATCCCTAAAACAGGCGCTCGGTATCTGTCGTGGATCACATATAATTTAGCTAAAGGTGCAGCGAGATTGTACAACTGTTTCTCTAGCTGCGAAGGCGGTAACCTAGATCGCAAATTAGCAGATTAAATACCCGGACTCCGGGGTTGGAAGAATGCGTACCCCAAATACCCCCGCGTTCGAACACAAAGCTCCGCAAATTTGATTACCGAAACTACATGCTCAACCCAAAAACTCAAAGATCTCAGATGAAAGCTTGATTCCGGCGTCTCGAGCCCAACACGTATCGTCCGGATGATGGGCTCCATGGGAAGTTCATTATCACCTTCTGATAAAAATATTGTGATGATATGTTCAGCACTAGGAGCCAAAATACCGGTGATCTTCGAGCTCAAATCCGAGGACTCATCAACCCCATAGACCATTGAGAGGATTTTGGTGAATATCCTCGAGATGCGTTGTCCTAGTAGACACCAAATTAACTACGGCCTGTATTATCAAGGAAACCAGGAAACACACCAATCTCTAGCTTTTGCTCCTCATTGACGTACTTCCAGGCATAATAGCTCTCAAACACATCTACGACAACTCTGGTCCAAGCTGATAGAATATCTCTTTGTACCGCGGCGCTCACGCCAGAGCGAGTAATCGACGAAGAGGCCAAAGAGGCCACAGTCAAACTCCTGCTACCACCCATGTTGACTACACTACTCCTGATAGCTTCCTCGACAAGGTCCTCATACAGCCTTAGGCAATTGATCGTAAACTCGTAATCCCCTCTCACAACCTCCACAGCGGACAAAATCCCATAAAAAGCCCCACCACGACCATGTCGCTCCAGCATGGTACTCCGAGCAAGGTATGGCCACACCCGGCCAGGAAGAGCCGGAACCAAAGCATCGACGAATTGTACCGCCGCGACAATGAAATCAGTCGATTTACCAGCGCTTAAAGAGTTTGTTGCTGTTTGTAGTCCTGCCTCGAGAAGATCGAAAATGATAGAGACTACATCCCTACTCCGACCGACGAGATCGCTGGCCTCCTCAAGTATTCGGGCAGGGGATAGCTCCCCTGAAGCGCTCCCGCTGCCACAAGAAACGAGAATGGTAAGAAGTCCTATGATTTCTGTGACCGCTTCGCCGCCGCCCAGCTCTCCTACCGCTGCATGGCTGGGTCCAGAGCCCGAGCCGTTGCCAATCAACGCTTGCTCGAGTACTCTCCCAAGTACTGGGAAAGCGTTGTATTCATGCTGCCAGGCAACAACAGGACGGCTGCCTCCTGTCGAGATAATCTCTCCTATTGTACCGGCAGGTATCACAATACCTCCTCTAGAGCTATATTCCTCCTCAAAGAGACCAGCTTTTCGCGGCGCAAAAACAACCAAATCATTGGTCAATTGTATCCGGGTGACATCCGAGTCTTCATCGTCGACATCGTAGTCGCTGAACCCTTGTGGGAGGACCTGAGTATAGGTATCCATGTTCATGAGATAGTTTGTGGTACCCACGTTCACGGTTGCTAGGGACTTCATGATCTTCAAGAAAATAATCGGTTCATACGGAAATCGGTTTTTAGCTCGTCGTAGGAACTTTTGCGATTCCTCATTCTTTGTAAATCTCACGGCAGGACTGCCAGTCCACCCCGTAATCGTGTCACTAGTGTCGGAATCCTCCCTGAGGAAAACCTGGTGACCCTCCAAGTCTTTGTACTGGACCTCGTTTGCCAAAAGAACGGCTCCCAGCACCGCCGCTGAAAGTGGAAGAGCATGGAGGGCCCTTCTGAGAAGATCTGCAACTACATTCTTCATCCTGCGGCCATCTTCCTCCGCCTCTATCCAGAACCTTGGTCCTATAGACTGTCCTCCAGTAGGCTCAATCATGAGTACAATCGTTTCCAGAGCATTATCAGCGGTTGCCTTTCCAAGAGCTTTTGTTCCCCGTTCCGCAGCCCCGTCAAACAGCTCAGCAAGCGCACTCTCGAAAAATTCAACCCTAGGATTCCTACTCTCCTGGCCAGCTTGGTCCATCTCATCCATTTCTTGCCGTCTCTCATTGACAAACGAGAGGAGGTCGTAGAGTATCAAGCACCAACAGAAACCGGGAATGCTTGCTACAGAATTATGTGCGGTCTCAATGAAACACTGAGTGATGGCTTTAATTCCAACCGGATTCTTGATGTAAAAGCTACCATCTGGAGCTCGACCTAATCCACGGGGAGGTCCAGGATTCGCAGGAGGCGTAGCAGAGGACTCGCTTGAGACTGGGGTCGCCCATTCCTCTTGAATGAACTTTTCAACTCTCGGGTATTGTAATACAACAAGGGAAACAATGGGTGTAAGTGCTGCTGCATATTTATAGGCACCAACAATATCCGAATTATCGGGGAAAGAACGCTAACCAATTGATCAGGAAATCTGAGAAGAGCGCAGAGAAGGGATAACTTACGAAGTTTCGTTCTGTAAGAAATTGGGTATCTTTCATAAGCGTAAACCATGCCACAACAAATGTAGAAGTGCTCTCCTCCAGGGCCTTATAAAAGAGCAGAAACATATATTGTAACAGATGGATTATCTCTCGTATTGTCTGTCATAGCTACGCCGTCAGTTTCCCGAACAAGGCGAAATCCAACACAACCCCCCACCCGCGGACAAAAGTAGAAGAAACGCGAGAATACCGGGGGGGCTCAGATGCGCACCTGTAGCTCCCACTTAAAAGCCGGGTCGTCTCCTTCCGAAGCTACCCGCTGCTTAACCCACTCCGGCAGACCTTCACCATTCTTCCCATTCCGCCACCTAGTCGCAATACTACCAACGACCTCCGTGGAGTATCCATCCTTCATGTTAATTCCCTCAGTAGCGAACACCCTCGCGGGATGATACCAGACATTCTTGCTCTTCTCCGCGCACATCGCCAGCCGAACCATCAGAGCCGCAACCTTAACAATGTACCGCCTCTCCTGCAAGTAGATCTCCACCCTTCGCCAGAAAACCTTCCTTTTCGTCTCCTCGTCCGAGATCATGGCACTAGCGCGCAATTGGCTCTCGGCACTCCCGTTGTCAAACATATTCCCCGTAGTGCTGTCCTTCTCACTAGCGTTCAGCAGTGCGACGGCCGGACGTTCCTGGTACTCGAGTACGACGATCCGCAAAGCTCCAACTTCGTTGATGTGCAAGCTCTTCGAGAACTCCAGCGCCGCCTCCTTTAATTCTGCAATGGGTGGCAATACATGGCCAGCTTCCGTGCTGGCACCGGGGGCAGCTGCTGGCTGGTCGGCCGCCGTGAAGTTTATGGGTGCGGTGCGCTTCTCGAATTCAGTCTTTGAGTCGGCGGAGGGGGGCGGGAAGGGGTCGTAGCATCTCGAAAGTTGGTTTATGGACGTTGCTGAAGCGAGGTGATTTGATAATGCGGTTACAGAAGGTTGGCAAGGTTCTAAAGGGGATGTTAGACGAACAAATGTAGATTTCCAGGAACTGTAGGTTTGGATTAGCTTGAAAGGTTCCTGAACAATGCGAATAGAGGGAGGTACGGTAGGCGGGCTTTGTTTCGTATGGCATCATTCAACAGGTCACGGTCAGTTGAGATCGGAGCCATAGCGATGAATTATGTGGCGTTGTAAGTATCAGAGAGCAGAATGGGGGCGCATTCCATTCGAAGCTGTCTTCCCTCTGTAAGTCCCTTTTGTCAGGGCGAACGCGTTTGTCGTGTTGACGGGTGGCTTGGCGCCAAGCAAATATTTAACCCTTGGTCCCATCATGAACAATCACTCGCAGAGACAATATTGGCAGTTCTCTCATCTTCAAGAAAGTATATCACAGGATAAAAGCTTCGCCATTTACCAATTTAACGATACCATGTAGATATCGATGTTTGAAATCCCATTTTATTGAATGAATACAGTTCTACGCCCCGCGTTCGCCCAAATTCCCAAGATCTAACCCTATCATCCAAATCACCATCCCGGGGCCAAACATCTTTCCCCAGCCAACGAACCTAATGGTGAAACAATCGGGTCTCCTGATGCACAAACACCATACCACACTTCTCAGAAGCTTCGTGAACGGCTTGGTCCATTACGGAACCACCAGGGGCAGCAAGGTACTTGACCCCAGACCTATAGGCTCTGAAGACATTGTCGGTGAAGGGGAACTGCGCGAAAAAAAAGCGTTAGACCTGTGCCTCTTTGATAAAAACGTGGCCGGGAAACTTACGAAAGCGTCACTAGACACAGAGACATCGGTGCATCGCTTCAGCCATTCCTCTCTCTCCTCTGGCGTAAAATCGGTAGGGACCTCCTCAAAGACACTCTCATACTGCTCCCTCTCCAAATCGCCCTCGACCTTCTTGGGGACCAAGCCGGAAACAAATAGGTCGACAGCATTGCTCTTGTCGGGCCTCTTGGTACCCTTCTTCCACTTAAAGTCGAGGACACGGGGGTGTTGCCTAAGCCACCAATTGTCCGCCTTGTCACCGGCAAGCCTAGTGCAGTGGATTCGAGACTGTTGACCAGCACCGAGACCGACAATCTGGCCATTCTTGGCATAGCACACGGAGTTTGACTGCGTGTACTTAAGTGCGATTGTGGCGACGGTTAGGTCGATCAAGGCCTGGGGTGGGAGCTTGTAGTCTGAGCTAGGAGTGATGATGCGAGAGAAAGTCTTTTCGGTGATTTTGACATCATTTCTATGCTGGCAAAGAGATATGCCATATACTTGGCGGGTTTCGAGGCTTGGGGGCTGGAAAAAGGGTCAGTATTTTGGGGGCGCGGCAATACCGTGCGATATCTTACCTCATAGCTTGGATCGATCTGGAGAACAGTGTACTTTCCACCCTTCTTCTTCTTCAAAACTTCCAACGCCTCAGGAGTATAGGCGGGCGCAATAACGCCATCAGAGACTTCCCTGCCAATGATTCTAGCAGTAACAGCATCCACCTCATCACTCAGAGCAACCCAGTCCCCAAAACTGCTCATTCTGTCGGCGCCACGGGCCCTAGAGTATGCGCACGCAAGAGGGCTATCATCAAGTCCCTCAATATCGTCGACGAAGCAAACTCTCTTCTCGACCTCAGAGAGAGGTATACCTACAGCAGCACCAGCAGGGGAGACGTGCTTGAAAGAAGCGGCGGCGGGAAGATCGAGAGACTCCCTGAGCTCCTTGACAAGTGGCCAGGAGTTCAAAGCGTCAAGAAGGTTTACATATCCAGGAGACCCAGAAAGAACTTTGAAGGGGATCTCTCCGGACTCGACGAAAGCTTGAGCAGGTTTCTGATGCGGGTTGGCACCGTATCTAAGAGTAAGGTGTTGGACACCGTCGCCAGCATACCGCTTACGGAAGAACTCGGCAATTGTGGCGTCATAATCGGCGGTATGCTCAAAGGCTTTCAGAGCATACAGCTTTCTAGAAGCCTCCGAGACCTCACGGTCGCCATTTCGCAGCTCCTCCAAGAAGGAAGGGTAGTCCGCCGGATCCGAGAGGATAGTAACACGGGAATGGTTCTTGGCAGCGGCACGCAAGAGCGTCACACCACCGATATCGATCTCCTCGACGGCCTCCGCAATTGTAACATTGATCTTGGCAATTGTATCTTTGAAGGGATACAAATTGCAAACGACGTAATCGACTTTATCGATGTTTTGCTCGGCGAGGTCCTTCTCGTCAGACTCGAGGTCCCGTGCAAGAATGCCTGGAATGGGGGGTCAGTTCTGTTTAAGATCAGGCCGGCGCGGGTGAGCATACCTGCGTGGACGGCGGGATGAAGAGTCTTAACCCTTCCGGCGAGCATTTCAGGGGCATGGGTAATGCTGCTCACATCCCTTTAAGATGTAAAAGCGTGGGGTCAGCATCCGCACTGACACGTTTTCCCAAAGAAATGTGAAAAGGAGCCCGATGTACTCGAGTACATACTCAACCTTAATCCCGGCCTCCCGAATCAACTTGGCTGTGCCTCCAGATGCCAGAAGCCTAATCCCTTGCTGGGCTAGGCCATTGGCGAGATCCAATAGTCCGGTCTTGTTATAGACGGAAAGAATTGCTTTTCGGGAATAACAGTCTAAGGGTTAGCGATCTTATCATGCTTTACGCGCTTATGAAACAAAATGGCGGGGTGGGACTGGAGGACGCAAACCTGTCTTTTGCGAAGAAGACATGATGCACTCTCAATGATCTTCACTTGTGCGGTGAACCGGAGAGGTGCGAAGAGAATTGGGCGGTGGTTCTATTCAGGCACGAGAGGTTCAAGTGTTCTTGTGGACTTGAGGCTTTTTCCTCTTTCCTTTTTCCGTTCCAACAGTGGGGTTGTTATAATAGAATGAGGGGGGGGGAAATTAACTGGAGGTTAGGTTACAAACATTGGTTAATGTGTTCGGCAGGTCAGAAACAGAAGTAAAATCCCTTTTTGTATGATGGGTGAATTTTCCCTCAAATTCGCACAGCAGAACCCCCGATAAAAGCAAATCCCTAGATCCGACACGGGGGGGGGGTCTAGTAGTCTATACATTGCTGTGCTGTTAGGGACAAGCATTCACTTGTGTATACCACACTGTTTTATGATTATCTGGGAGGAATTTTCTAATTATACAATTGTTCTTTGTTTTCTTAAATTCTACATCAATCTAGATTTCCAGATTTATATCGTGCTTTTACTGGTTCGACTTAACCGATTCACTTCCCCAACCCAGTTCCCTATCCAATACCGTAGATTATGGTCGGTACTGTGTGGGTATGATATGATGGGTTGATATGGTACTTCTGCTCGAGTACTCGTAGGGTACAAGCAATCCAAGGTATGATATGATATGATACAAGTACTTGGATGCTACCGCGGGTTTGCAGTGTACGAGCTCACTGGGGGCAAAGGAATAAGGCAAAAATTGGATGCCGATGATACCATACTTGCACTTGTATCAATGTGCCGAGTCATTACGGTATTGCTGAATTAGGCACCTGAGCTATCTCCTTTTACTCCAACAGATGCACGATATGGTGCTTGTACCCTAAGTACAGTGCTGTGGTAGTACTCGCGAAGTTTTTTGTGGTGGCAACGTAGAGAGATCAGGGTTATGGAGAGAAATACCAGTTTCTAGAAACCGGAAACCCAGACCAGTTGCACTGGTGAGATAATGCCAGATGCAGTTTGTACTCGAGTACGAGTACTTGTATCGGCCAGAACTCGCCGACTGCCTGCACACCGCTCTGCAGGATCTTGTTGATTGGTTTTTCCCAATTTTTCAATCCTGCGCGAGTACTGGTAAGCATGTATGATATGATATCTCAATGCCGCAACTATCACAAGTTTCCATATCATACAAGCCTGTATGAGGGTAGGAACCGGTTAACTGTAGCGGACGGGGATATGTGTTTGGCCGGTTAACCCCATAACCGTTTCGTAACTTCTTGCTGGACCCTGTATGATATCACACAGGAGCCGAAACCAGGAGATGTTTTCGAACAGGACAGGGATTATTAACCACCGAAAAAAATTTAAGCCCCGTTCTTGTGCGGAAACATCTCCCCACAGCGAGATGACAACCCCCCCACCACAACACCGGTGGAAGCCTCCGAAAAAACCCCTCACCAGGCCCTAGCCACCACCAGCCACCGCCGGTGTGATACCGTAACAACTTGACGCCAAGTCCAAACATCCGGGTAACCCTCCAACAACCGGTCCATAAAGCCAAGGAAGGGTCCAAAGGCCCCGAACTCTCTCTCTCCCTTTCCTCTCCATGAACAACGCAAATTTCCACGTCCCCCATTCCGGAAGTTCGAAAATGTTCAAATAAATTTTTACCTGCGAGACGGCCGACAAGAGTTGCGCTTTCCATGACCCGGGAGTTTATTATTCTCCGAGAGCTTAATGGGGATGGAGAGGGAAAACGGCCGATCTTGGGTGCGGTTGGTTTCCGCTGTTTCAAGGATGAGACCGATCGCAATGATTAGCTGGACATTTATTATAATAATATTATAATTATTGTTTCGTCATTTTTTAATTTTTTTTTCGTAGTGTGGTAGTCCCTTAAATTGAACGGTGTTTGGTGGGGAGTCTGTCTGAATTTGTGCGGGTGGTTCTGGCTCGGGGGTTCCCGTTATGGGATTCTTCTGGTGTTTGATGCTGTGGGGCTCGCTACTCGAGTACGCTTTGCTCTGTTACCGGTGCTGGTAGTTGTAGAGTTCAGTTACGATACCATAGAGTCCGAGTACGATTACTGGTATGTAAGGAGCTCTGTAAGAAGCATCCTTCAAACCAGGCATGCTACAGTGGTGCTCGTATCATCTTGAGGAAAACTTTCAAATTCTTCGGGTATCATACCAACCCTCTTGGGCCCCATCTCATTCATTAATAGCCCTTTCTGTTCTTTCCCCCCAATTGGGAAGTGTTCTGTGCGTGGGGCAGGCTTGGCAGCCCAACCCAACCCCAACGTCAACCTCCCCGCAACCCTCTCACAACGCGTGCAACACAGACTCGGTGCTCCATTGAACCTCAAACCCTCATCCTATAGACTACCTCCGTACGGTATCATACCATTATTAAAGCCTCGCAACTTTCCCACCACAAACCATCCTTATTCCACCCCTCACTCCCTCCTCCCCCCCCCGCCGGTTCCACAAAATCCACCCGTCAAAATGAGATTAACGACAGAGCTCCTGCAGGCCGCTCCTAGCTACCTGAACCCGCTCAACGACCGCGAATTAGATCTCCGAGGTGCGTTACAACCCGTTCAGCCACTACACTTCCTATGAAAGAGAGAGACCCCCATACAAGAAAGAGACTCGGTGATTAAAACTCTTCTTTCCCCTCCAAAAAAAAAAGGCCACAAGATTCCCGCCATCGAAAATCTAGGTGTTGCAGGTGTACGTCTTCCCTCTCCTCCCCCCCCTGTGCACTATCTAATGATACCTTGTAAAAAAAAAAAACAGCCACAAGATGCCATAGACTTAACGGACAACGACATCCAAGCCCTGGCAAACTTCCCCCTAAGCGAACGTCTAAAGACCCTCCTACTCGCGCGTAACCGGATATCCACCATCCAGCCCACCCTCGCTTCCACCCTTCCCAACCTGACCGTCCTCGCGCTCGCCGCTAACAACCTCTCCGAACTCTCGGACCTTGACCCGCTCGCCCGGTTCACGCGCCTGACGCACCTTTCCCTCCTCGACAACCCCGTCACACGCAAGGAGAATTACAGGTATTGGGTCATCTGGCGCTGTCCCAGCGTGCGCTTCTTGGATTACAGGAAGGTGAAGGATGTCGAGAGGGTGGGCGCCGGTAGGCTGTTTGGGAGTGCGAGCGAGCCGTCGGCTTTAGCTGCTAGGGTTTGTTCACGCCTTCCTCGACGGTTATGGGGGGTGGCGGTGGTGATGGTGGCTGACCGGTTGAGAATGGCAGATTATGGGGATCAAGTCAAAGACTTTCGATGTTAGCGAGCCGCTGAACGGTGGACAGAAGGAGTACACTGTCAGGCTAAGCGCCGCCGAGAGGAAAAGCATCGAGGCGAGGATCAGAGCCGCAAAGAGCCTGGAAGAAGTCGCCAGGTTGGAGAGGGAGCTTCGGGAAGGTCCTCAATCTTCGGGAGATGCCATGGAGGAGTAATGAACAGCCACCCTACCTTTGCATTTATCTATTTCTTGTCCGGCTTTAAAAACCTAAAAATGTTGATTTGAACTCATATCGGGCTTCCGTACTCACCCTGTAAGGGAAGAAAGATAGAAAGAAGGAAAGAGAAGAAAGGGATTTCCTCCTCTTTTGCCTCACATCCCCCCACCATATATATATTACCATTGCGGTGCTTGGACTGTTGGATTGGTGGGGCGGGTTTCATTTCTTTAGCATTCTCTCTAAAAAGATAAAAAAACGAAAAGAAAAAAAACAATTATTTCCAGAGATTGGCATGCCAGTGACAACATCGCTTGATATCCCCCCCCCCTCTTTTGCTTTCCACAAGCCTTCAAGCAACACGCAATTCTATTCCAGCCAAGCAAATTCCCCAGCGCCGAAAATACGGTAGCGCCCACAAAATTGAATCAAGAAAAGAGATGGACCGAAAGAAAGGTGGAGGAGGGGATAGAAAATGAAAGAGATAATAATTTGAAACTACAGGTTCAGTTGCCCGAGCGCCTTCACAACTGCATCAACTGCTTCGTCCACCTTGTCCACCTTGTTACCAATGCCCTGGCTGGTGGCACCTTTCCCGCCAGCCTTTCCACCGACAATTTGACTGATCGAATCGGCCAGGTCTTTTGCACTGAGCTGTTTTCCGATACTCTGAAAAGACATTCGGTTAGCTCAACATCTAACACGTGGACAAGGACGGACAGTAGACATGCCTCAGCAACATAACAACCATGAACAACCTTGCCCTCAGCGTCATCATCAGCAGCAAAGAGGTAGACTGTCTTATCCTTGGCTTTTGTTTGAACGTGCTTAATAGCGTCGCTGAGAGCCTTGGAGTTTGCAGATATTGGCAACTTGGAAACCAGATATGGCGAGGCCGGGTTCTGTTTGAAGTGCTCAGTCACTATATCGATGGCCTTCTTAAGCTCCGCCTTCTGCTTGGCCTTCTGGTCGTCGAGCAATTGTTTATGGATCTTGCCGAACTTGTCTTTTAGCTGAACTTTCTTGACGGCAGAAATAACGAGGCCATTGAGGTCAGCTTGGACCGATTTGATTTCAGCTTCCTTGCGCGGGCCTGCAGGAAGTTTGCTCAGAGCATTGATCCGCTCCTCAAATTTCGAAGCTGCCTCCTGGACCTCATGAGCATCCTGACCGGTCACTGCCACAATACGACGAATCCCCTTCGCAATTCCATTTTCTTCGAGGATGATCAGATCCTTAATGTCACCGGTATTCTGAACGTGGGTACCACCGCAGAACTCGATACTAACTTTCCTCCACTCCTTATTCTTGACGTCCCTAGTCAATTCCTCGATGGGAACGCCAACGGAGACAACACGGACTGGGTCCGGATAGGTTTCGCCAAATACCGCACGGACACCTTCAATTTCCCTTGCAACCGACAGCGGCACGTCTTCAGAATAAACTTCCAGATTTTGCCGGATATAATTGGTAGATATCTTCTCAATCTCCTCCAATTCCGCGTCGGTCACCCCAGACTTGTGAGAAAAGTCAAAGCGGAGTTTCTCCGCTGCAACCAGAGATCCCTTCTGGTCGACCCCGTCCCCAAGAACTTCCCGAAGAGCATAATTAAGCACATGAGTTCCGGTATGATTGTTGCGGATAGGCCATCTACGAAACTAAATCCAAAATTATCAACCGAAGAGTTGTGCTGGACGCTTCCGAAAGCAACTCACCTCGTCATATTCGCATATAACGTCATCATCCACAGAGAGGGTGCCATATTTCATGTATCCGGTGTGCAGAACATATCCGCCATATACCTGCACATTCTGAACATACAATTCGGCCTTACCATCTATGAGTATCTTTCCGGTATCATATTCCTGACCGCCTTGTTCGGCATAGAAATTTGTCCTGTCAAGAATAATGCCGACTTGAGGAGGAGAGAAGGGAGCCGCGACTTCCATTGTACAGGGGCGAAAGGACTTGTCGTAATAAATAGCCATTATGTGGCCAGTAATATTTCCCCTTCCTGGTCCATCGTTAGCCCTATAGCACTAGAAATGGCAGCTGTTGTATCGAGCCGGGGAATCTCACCAAATTTGTAGACATCATCAGTTTTGGGCACCTCCATCATTTTTTCTAGTTTCCCAAGGCCATGTACATCGAGCCTCAACAATTCAACGTTTTCGGAACTCTTCCTGGCCTTGCTGGCTTCCTTACTCTCAGCCTTCGCTCTTTCGAATTCCTCCTCGTTGATTTCAAGACCATTCTCCTCAGCCATAATTCTAGTAAGGTCGACGGGGAACCCAAAGGTATCATAGAGACGCCAGACATCGGTACCATTGAGAACCTTTGAATTCTGCTCCATCAATTTTTTCGAGAAAACCTCGAACATCCTTTCTCCTCTGTCTAGGGTCCTGGAAAATGACTCTTCCTCCTCGTTTAAGATTTCCTTGACGTCAGTCTCTCTCTTTTTTATTTCTGGAAAGACATCGCCCTGTTGGCGAGGGAAGGAGTTAGACAGCACATTGACTCATTTAAGTAGCAAAACGTACCAGTTGAAGGACCAGAGTCGGAACAATTTTGGAGAAAAACTCGCCAATCGGCGCCTGAAAGTAACGGCGAGCATACCTTGCTCCCCGGCGTAGAACCCGTCTTACCACATAGCCACGACCTTCATTGTTTGGCACGCCACCATCGGCGATGGCAAAAGTTAGAGTCCTGACATGGTCTGCTATAACACGATACGCAGTGTCGATTCCGTCAACATCTTCCGCGCCAAACCTTCCCCCGTAAGGCCGCGCTTTTGTAACCTCCTGAATCTTCTGGAACAGAGGAGAGAAAACATCCGTATCGTAGTTGGAAGACTTGTCCTGTAGCACGGATACCAAGCGCTCAAATCCCATCCCAGTGTCAACATGTTTATTAGGTAGAGAACGGAGCGAACCGTCCGGCTCACGATTGTACTGAATGAAAACATTGTTCCAAATCTCAATAACATCGGGATCGTCCATGTTTACCAGGTGAGAGGCATTGCGACCACCAATGCGGTCATAGTGAACCTCGCTACAGGGTCCGCATGGGCCCTGATCACCCATCTCCCAGAAGTTGTCCTTCATATTCCCCGTGAGGATGTGGTCATCAGCAACGCCGACGGCTTTCCAGAGCTCTTTGGTCTCCAGGTCCGGCTCCAGTCCACGCTCTTTATTTCCCTCAAAATACGTAACATACAACCTATCAGGGTCGATACCGTATATTTCTGTTAATAGTTCCCATGAGTATTCGATTGCTTCCTTCTTGAAATAGTCACCGAAACTCCAATTGCCAAGCATCTCGAAGAATGTCTATCGGGAGTGTCAGCAACATCCGGTGCCTGCAGCTATCCCGGCAGGTGAAATATACATGATGGTAGCTATCTTTCCCAACATCATCGAGATCGTTGTGCTTACCCCCAGCTCGTATGCACTAAGACACAAATTAGATTCATGATCTCACGCCCCCCGAGACAAAGAATATTCACACACCTTCTGTGAATTTGCAGCGCGTTTTAAACTGGCAAAGTCCGATGAGGGATCCACAGTCCCAAGGAAAATCGACTTGTATTGGTTCATGCCAGCATTCGCAAACAGCAGAGTCGGATCGGAAAGAGGCACCACGGAAGAAGACGGCACTATCGGTTCGAAACGGGTTCAGCTCACTGAAGTCGTAACAATTCCCACTGACCAAATGGAGGTAAAGGAGGAACTTACCGAATGCATGACCGTTATCCTTGAAGTAATCAATGAAGGTTTTTCGGACTAGGCTGGCCGGCCACTCCACAGTAGAGAGGGGAGATGCCATTATGGGGGACGAGTGAAGGCCACAGCAAGTAAAAATCGGCGTGGTTGATGACAACCCGGGCAAGCGTGCTCGTATTGGAGTGCCCGGGGAATGGCGGTGGATGGGATGAAGAAGGGAGTTGTGGTGGGGAAGGGGAGGGAATAGGAAGGTTCCGCGTCTAGATGCCCACGACACTGTAGTTTGGTAGGGGCGAAAAAATTGCATTCCTCTTATGTGAGGTTCTGCGGGGCGAGCACTTGGGGGTACAAAAATGACGAAAGAAAATCATGTGACTCTACCGCTCTTTCCCAATAACCTGCTCTTGAAGTGCTTTCATCATATGAGCGCCGGTACGATATTATATGTTTGCTGTGTTCTTCCGCCCGCAGCTCGGGTTGCCGATGTGATAGTCTATGGAATGTTGCCCCTCGTTCCTGCTGTGATTATGTAAAGTACAGCGTTTTCACTACCGGTAATTTATACCGGTATTGGGCATGAATACGATACTGGCAACAGCAAAAGAAATGTGCCTCCCTGTGCTTCCCATACAAAATTCCCATCTTCGATTAGCCGAAGCGATCACAATGGATCCTGTCTCGCAAGCTCTGATGATATGATAAATCCATGAGGGCTTAACATCATGAATTCCTTAAGAATCTGATTGTCATGGACTGTCTCAAATGCCGGTGCAAAGATAAGAAAGTGGACCAGTCAACTACTACGGTATGCAAGGTCCCATATTACACAAACCAGCAGTCTTGGCATATATTTTGACCTCCAATCCAGAACTCGGTCTCTTTCAGTTTTTGTAGCACAATTTCCTGTAGCCCTGAAATCCAACTATCTGAGTCTCCGGGTCAAACTCTCTGTCAAAAATGAAAAATTACCAAATTTCTCACACTACCGGTATCTGTTGCTGGATACCGCAGGTGCATATCGAAAAGAAGGGGCACTTTATTTTGTTACCAGGCCCGTGACAGGGGTCAGGCATAAAAAAGCGGTGTCATACCAGTATGGTACAGTACCGTACTGTACGAGTACATGAGTAATGCCTCAGCGGAGGCGGTGCGCCTGAGAAGAGGACATTTCCCCCCATGCTGTACCCCAGGTATGCAATTGATGAAGGAAAATCTCGATGAATGGTACGGTATGTACAGATGGCCTCGCTTTGTTTGTCTTTTAAAGCTTAGCGGTTCATTTAAAAGAGGGTATTATACTCGTAGTGTTTCATTTTCTAAATTTATGTCTAGGGATGACTCTTATGAGTCTTATCTGCCGCACCATCGTGTACTCGAGTACAAGTATTTGTTATGATAGGAGTGGTGCCCGGAAATACCGGTATGCTACTACCGGTACCCTACCGTTCTCGTGCTCACTGGCAACATTTGAAATTGCAAAACTACCCAGTGAACTAAAGGGTGTGTGGGCACTTCACCACCGCAGCATATTCTCCGTAGGATGGCAGTATGGTTGCCGGCTGCACTGTAACTTACCCTGCACTGTGCTTGTACGGTATACCGGTAGTGCTTGTACGAGCTTGGCGACAAAATTCGCTGACCCCCTCCCCATTTTACTCCCAAAATGAGTATTTTCGCTTTGCAAAACCACAGCTTTATTGGTCTACAAAAAATGGGAAATATGCTAGCACCTTTAGAACCATCTAGATATTATTGCTTATAAGTATCAAGTTGTATTAATAAATATCCATGGCACAATCCCATAAAGCATAGGAGTAGTCAAAAGGTACTTCAAATTTTGTATGAGTTTCCCATACAAAAGGTATATACATTACAACCATGTTCAGTCTGGACCCTAAGCTCCCAGCCATTATTGTGCAGTGGGAAAATTCTGATAATTTTTTCCCACAAAGCCCAGGTAATTTCCTACATTACAAGTATCATATTAATCCCACCAGTTCTTGATTGTTTCCGGATGAGTTGCGACTGCGTGAGATCAGCCACTTTTGGTGTAAAATGGGGGGGGGTCGGCGAATTTTGTCGCCAAGCTCGTACTGTACCGTACTGTACCCCCTTTTATGCCTATACCTTGCACCGTGATCGAGTACCGGTGTGGTACCGCCACTGCTATCGTACTACATTCGTACGAGTACGAGTACTATACCTATAGACATTTATCATGCCATAACCGGATCACCTACCCTTTACCGTTCCGTTCTGAATGTCAGTACAGTACGGTACCGTATCGTGCTAAAAAAAAAAATCGCCTGCCGGTAGCAACTTGACGGGCTTCTGAGCAAGATACCGGTAGGGTAGCGAGCAGTATAAACGAGCCAGCCTTTTCATTCGGTCCGAGCATAGCGCAATACACGGTAGCCTACCGTAAGATACCCTATCCTCTCGTGGAGGTGCTCGCTACTCTACCGGTAGACTATTATACAAGTATCATACAAGTATCATAGAGATTTAGCGTTGCAACAGGACACGCTCTAATTACCGGTGTCTCGAGCACTGCACAGCGCTCGTAGAGGGTGGAGGCATTTGTCCGTGATTGGTGGAAAGACTTTATAACAAACTGGCTTGATCGTTTGAGACACCTGTAAGCTACTCCTACCGGTACAGTACTATGATACTACAAGTACCGGTATATCTTCCCACAAATCCCGTACCGTACACACTCACCCGCTCACCCGCACCTCTTCAAGATTCAATACCAGTACAGTATATATCAATTTAACAGCCCCGGTTGCCATACGAGTTACTCCATTCCCCCGCAACCCATACCGCCCGCACGCCATCTCTCTGAACGGCTTCCTCTTTGCGCTCGCTTAGACGGAGAGGAGCGAGACATCACCCTTCACGACAGCGGAGTCAACCATGAGGCCTTTGCTTCTCCCTTACCTCGTAGCTGCGCTTGCTTTCGTCACTGCTGTGATCAGTCAGCGAACCCATGATCAGCCTAAGCGCGCCTCTTACCAAGATTCGTCGGATCTCATATGCCATAGTGGGACTTGTTACCCCAGAGTCTTCCAACCTACCCATGAATTTCAGGTTGTGCGCGACGATCAGGAATTGCCCCCTGGGCTTCACTACAGGCTCAATCTCGAAACCGGACTTAAGGAAGCGAAAATAAACGTGGACGACGGCTCGGAAGCTGTCAATGGCGTCATAGTACTACCGGATCAGGGGGCGGAATCATTACCACCCGATGGCCACTCTGAGCAACGGGTGCCGAGTTCTGATGACGGAGCTATCAAACCCCCGCTGTCTTCTCCTGGGGATGGCGTGACGTTTGGCGAATCTTTGGAGGTAATCCTTGATACATCCTCTCGATCAACCTCCGATATCACCGCTGCCCTTCTTTCGCTCGAGGACTCTGCACACGAAATCTACTGGGGACTGCAAATCTCAGCCCCACGCTATGTCGCTAGTCTTTTGCGTCTGATCGGAAGCGCACCCGATGCTTCCATCAGGTCGAACTCCGCCCTTGTTTTGGGAAGCGCTTTGTCGAACAATCCCAAGGCTCTCGCCTCGGCCACCTCGGACCCTCACGTCCCCCTGATCCGCTCGCTCTTGTCCTCTCTCGCGGTGGAGAAGGATGCTGGTGCTAAGGCACGGATCCTGTATGCTCTCAACAAAGCTATCAAGTCTCCTCTCACTCGATCCGAGTTCCTTATTGGAGGTGGAATGCGCACGCTACAAGACCTTTTCGCACAAGGCAACGCCGAGTTCATGGTTAAGACGGCCACCTTTGTCGAAGATAACTTCCTTAACGATGATATGCGTGCGGAGTCGGAGCTGAAGGCCGAGGCCAGTGTCAAGAAGCAGGATAACATTCCGAATCGTTATCGCCCCGATCGTGTCCTTGACGATGAGAGAAACTTCTATCGACATTTTGAGGATGCTCTTTTGAACCGATCTAACCAGGAAGATCTTGAGAATGACGAGTTCAAGAGTAAGGTGTTCAGCGCCTTGAGCGCTTTGAAGCGCAAGTTCTCAGGTGAGGAAGCTTGCACTCCTAGCGCAGATTTCTTGGCCTGGCTGGAGGGCCAAGTCGATCTCAAGGGAAAGACTCTCTTGGAGCTCGAAGGGGAGGGCGACCAATTGACGAAATTACTGGCGGTGGAGAACCGTAGCCTTTTTGTTGGCGGCTCTGAGGGAAGAGAATCAAGCACTGCATAGTTCTGATATCTGTCTTCTAACTTGTCTGGGTGGTGCTTTGAGGAGTTTTTTCCTTCCGCCTTTTTTTCCTTTTCTACGCTGTAAATAATCGGGAAGGTTCCATATTATGGAGATGGACGGGTTTCTTTTGTTGTGAACTGTCCTCTGATTTCTGGTCACTTTACAAATTTTGTGCGGCAGTCTCGGCACTGTATAGTTTCTCCTTCCCGGAAATGCATCGACATCTGATCCGGGCAAACGCCACATTCTTGTACTAGATCCTACCAGTACTTTAATGGGGTCACTAACCGCAACGGATCGTTAGATCATACAAGCACCGTATACTCTTCACCGAATAACAGAGCTAGAGACTAAAGTTTCCGGAGCGCAAACAGACACCCGTTATTACCATGCCATAGGTGGTGAAAATACTGTAGCTGCTCTAAGTTGCCTAGTACTGTACTGTACACTGCTCCCACAGGAAAAACAATAAAATCTACTGGTGCTGATCGTCAGCTCGAGTTCTGTACTTGAGTATGATAACTTTATCATATCTTTATTAGTACGGTAGTGTGGCGCCATCATGATTTTGCACTCGTCTTTGCTAGACCTTCCCTTAGCCGTAGTTGGGCGATCAGATAAGATCCTTTTGGAAATCCAGGTCAGGGCATGCCCTAACAGAGTCACTCCTTCACCACACCATGGGAACGACAAATTCCGAGAGGCCTTCTTCCCCTAAAATTATCCGATAATTCCTTGACATAGTGAAGATTCACAAACTCGCCCACCGCCCGTCAATTCACATTCTAAAAGAAACCGGAGTGCTTCTACAAACAAAGCGCAGCGATGGGTAGGCCCAAAAATCCCACCACAGATGGACTTTATTCAGCACAGAAACTGATGCCAAATTTGCAGCCCCAACAAAGAAGACCAAGAAGACCGCCGACAGCATCAACACCCGCCTAGCTCTCGTCATGAAGTCAGGGAAATACGTGCTCGGCTACAAGTCCACCCTCAAGACTCTCCGTTCTGGAAAAGCTAAGCTTGTTATCATAGCCGGTATGTCTAGAGCTCTGATGCAAGTGACCGTATTCCGAGCACAGTCTGATAGATTCGGCAGGCAACACACCTCCTCTCCGCAAGTCCGAGCTCGAGTACTACTCCATGTTGGGCAAGTGCCACGTTCATCACTTTGCCGGTAACAACGTAAGATATAGCCATTCCGTCCTTCCCCTACTTGATACTCTCGAAGGAGAAGCTGTTCATTGAACTGCGACTTCATCCCTGAGAAGAAGCGAGGTGCTTCGGAGGGATAACTCTGCTAATTTCTGGGTTGGACAGATTGAGCTTGGTACTGCCTGTGGTAAACTCTTCCGTTGCTCAACCATGGCTATCCTCGACCAGGGCGACTCGGATATCTTGTCTTCTAACACTTAAGGTCTGGGGATAAAATAGGGTGTGTGGGTTGAGGCGAGGGAATTTAGATAGAAACAACAAACGCCTTTCCCTCATCAATCGAATTACATTAAACCCTGAGTGACCTTTCTGTGGCGGTGGGATTCGGGGATTTTTTTTTTAGACCCTCCTGCGTGCGCGAATTTTGGAGTGATACGATAAAACCTACGCGTAGAAAGATGAGATATCGTTGCTTAGGTTACCCGGCCACTCCCGGAAATTAACTTGAAGCTTAAACCCCCGCAATTTTGTGCATTCCCCACTGAAAATGAAATCCAAGCCCTGCAATCTTCGTACCGCTAACTTTGTACCTGGATCAAGCACTCATGTCAATTGCAGTTTCGGCGCCAGGGAAGGTCCTCCTCGCAGGAGGTTACCTTGTCCTCGACAAGAACTATTCTGGCCTAGTGTTCGGCCTAACCGCCAGGATTCATACAATCTCCACAATCTCGGCTTCGGAGGCCGGGACAATAGTTGTCAGGTCCCCTCAATTTTCAAATGCGACATGGACGTATACAGCATCTCCCTCCAAGAACGGGGCATCTGTGGAGCAAGTTACAGATAAAGAGTATCTTCCCTTGCCAAACTTTCAATCCAATTGGGGCTAATTTCCAGCTAGCTCTTCCGACAACACTTTCATCGAGACCGCCATCCGCTACGTGCTCTCATACCTCTCCTTGTCCAAGATACCCAGTAGCGAGATCGCAATCCTAGCAGACAACGACTACTACTCCCAGCCGGCCTCTACCACTCCACCCCAGCGTTTCAACAATCTGAACGTCCCTCTCTCCGCCGCGCACAAAACTGGCCTTGGCTCTTCTGCAGCGCTAGTCACCTCCCTAACGGCCTGCCTCCTCCAAATGTACTCTCCCACACCCTTCCAACTCTCCGTCTCCTCCAACTTGACAAAAATTCACAACCTCTCACAAGCGGCCCACTGCGCAGCCCAAGGCAAAGTTGGGAGCGGCTTCGACGTAGCAGCAGCAGTCTTCGGCTCGTGCGTGTACCGCCGCTTCTCCCCGTCGATTCTGCAATCACTCCCGGAAGCAAACACAGTCGGGTTCTCCCAAGAATTGAGAGAAGCTGTAGATAGGAACTGGGATATGGGAATTGAGAAGACAGAGATTCCAAAGGGCATGAGGGTAATTATGGGAGATGTTGACTGTGGAAGCTCCACTCCTGGAATGGTCAAGAAGGTCCTCACCTGGCGGGAGAGTGAGAAGGAGGCTGCAGGAGAGCAATGGGATGAACTCGAGAGGGTAAACCGTAAACTTATTAGTTTACTTGCGCAGTTGAGTGAGGGCAGTCACGATAGCGTCAGAAGGCAGATCCTGGATATTAGGAAGAATCTTCGTGCCATGGGAGGGGCAGCGGACGTGCCTATTGAACCGGAGGAGCAGACGAAGCTACTGGACGCAGTATCTACGGATGTCCCCGGGGTGCTTGGCGGCGTGGTTCCTGGCGCTGGTGGATATGATGCTGTTGCTTTCATAATCAAGGACGATGAGGAGACGGTTACAGCTCTGAAGGAATTTCTGGCAAAATGGGACCACGGGAAAGTCAAGGCCCTCGAAACCCGAGAGGAGCAGGAGGGCGTTAGGGTGGAGCAGGTGAAACAGTACGAGGGGTTTGGGAGCTACTTGAAGCTGACTTAATCAGCAATCCTGGTGTCATAACACATGTAGAAGGAGTTTGTTAGATACTGTATGATACCGGTAGCATGCCCTTAGCGACTTCCCCAGGAACACCCCACCACCCCACAACGCGCCCACCCGAGTGACATGCCATGACCGAAATGTGGGATGCCAAGAAATTGGAGTGACACTCCTGGTCCAGCTCTCCTTACCATAGAGCCTCCAACCTCACCTCATACCTTCAACCGCAAAACTTCCACCAGGATATCCCTTACCTACCTCCATCCATCCATCACAAATCTATCACCAGCCCATTCTCCCAAAGACACCAGCGATCAAAAAGAAAGGAAAAAGCAATATTAGAATGCCCGGCTTCGATTTCTCCAACCACACCCGTAATGCGGCGCTACACGCTAAGGGCATGCCTTTGCCCAAAGCTACTTCTACGGGGACCACCATCGTGGGATGTATTTTTGATGGGGGGGTTGTCATAGCTGCTGGTTTGTGCTATTCATGCCCTGTTGGAAGGGGCTGTTGCTGGGTGAGGGGAAGGAGAGGAGGTCACTAATCATTGGAACCGTGGGATAAAGACACAAGAGCTACCAGCGGTCCTATCGTCGCCGATAAGAACTGTGAAAAACTGCATTTTATTTCTCCCCAGATTTGGTGTGCTGGTGTGTTCTCGCCCCTCTATCTACCTATTATATCCCTATCGTCAAGAAGCTAAGATCCTCCCTAGGAGCCGGAACTGCTGCGGAGTAAACCCCTCTTCACACACCCCCCTCCCTCCCTCTGCTCCCAACCCAGCTAATGCAACACCACCCGCCCACAGCACAGAGTTCACAACAGCTCTAATCTCCTCTCAGCTCGAACTCCACGGCCTAAGCACGGGCCGCAAACCTCGCGTCGTGACCTGCATGACCCTCCTAAAGCAGCACCTCTTCCGCTACCAGGGGCACATTGGCGCATACCTCGTCGTCGCAGGCGTAGACCCGACAGGTACCCACCTCTTCACCGTCCACGCCCACGGGTCCACCGATAAGCTGCCGTATGTCACCATGGGCTCTGGCTCCCTCGCCGCGATGGCGGTCTTCGAGACAAAGTGGGGGAAGCACCTGACCAAGGAGAAAGCGGTTGATCTTTGCTCTGAGGCCATCCTAGCGGGTATTTTCAACGATTTGGGGTCTGGAAGCAATGTCGATGTTTGTGTCATCACTCCTGAGAAGGTATGTTTCATCTTTTTTTTTCTTTTCACCCCTCTCAGTGCAGGGCGCAGGAGGGGAGAGGGGCTGGCTGATTGAGGGATGGATAGGCGACGCTCATGCGCAATCATATCATGCCGAATGAACGTATGCCCAAGGAGATGTCGTACAAGTTTGCTCGTGGCACAACCGGATATATCAAGGAGATGGTTATTGAGAAGAAGGACTTGAAGAAGTATGTCACTATAGTCGACTTGGGCGATGCTCTGGCTAGTGGGGGTGCGGAAGGAGATGCTATGGAGGTGGACGCTTAGATGGTAATCTCCGTAGCGTGGGAATTAGGCTTACTACAGCCCTGATCCAATAGATCAGAGATATCTCAGCACCGGTGAACTTTTGTTGTAGCATTGCGGTCCCATTCGGTGGGGTATTACATCACACCCGTGGAATTTCGTTCGTAAGCATGCCGTGGTTTGGGCTGGAACCTCGACAGAGGTAATCTAATCATACTACAGGTACCACGAAAACTCTACCCGCTCAATGTACACTATGCAATGTTTGTCATCAAAATGCCACTCATACATCTCATGGCTTGTGAGAAACCAGTTCTCGATTGCCCATGTGCTGAAAACAAGATTAAGAATGGGGAAGGTGGGGAAGGGATAGATGGGCGGCATGCAGCAACTTGCACACTCTGGCTGACAAGGTTCTTGCCCCCCCCATTTTAAGGCTAGAGATGTGCACTTCCAACTTGCAAAATCTCAGCCTTGTCGCTTGGAAAAAAAGGCTAAAACCACGCAAGGTCTTTAGAGCCATCCATATATTCTTATTTATTTGTGAAAAGCTCTGTTGGTGCCTGCGGCTCAAGACTAGAAGTAATGATGACGGATGGAAGGTGCTTCAGACCCAATACATATTTCCCATACAAAAGGTATCATACTTTGCAACGCACCCCAATCATGATCCTAAGCTTTCTCTTCTCTCCTTGTGGAGTGGGAAAATTCTCCTAATTCCTGCCTAGAAAGTCTAGGGAATCGCCTACGCTGTAGTACGGTACCGATCTCATTGATTCGAGGATATCACGAGTACTCGAGTACTCGTACTTCGCTCTGGACTAACCTTATTCTATAAATGTCACATTAGCTTATCAGTCAAGTACCGTAGACTTGCGAGAGCGTATATTTATATGAGCCATGATCCACACCTTATCATACGAGCCCCTAGTAACTGCCGATTTTAACCTTCAAACTAGCCGGCAGTTATATCCAAATCCACAATGAGAGAAACTTGTAAATTCCCACTCCCGGAGGTTACAAATACCAGGGAGTGCAAAAACATTCCTGGAGAGGAGAACGACAAATAGTGCCCTGGTCTATAAGGATAGCTTGTCCGAAAAGTGGAGAAGGCCCACAAAGTACTCTAAGAGGAGTGAAGTGAGATAAGGTTGATCATGGTATCTGATTATCGTGCGTGAGAGAGAGCTTGAAGCTGACGCTTTGGCTTCAGGAACAAGAATTTGTCTCAAGCTCGGTTACTGCACCCAATACATTTCAATAGAGCCGATAAATTTCTAAATGACTTCCCAACTTCTCCGAAGTTAATCCTGCGGATCCCAAATAACAGTATGACCTTGCCTCCCTCATACTTTTTCCCTTTCACGATTCACATACATTGAAATTACAGGAAACTCTGAAGGAACGAGAAGCAAAGCACACCGAAATACAGGGTTCTCAGACTACAATTCCTTGGCCATCTAACCCAGAACCTCTCCAAAAGGATGCGAGGAGGGTACTGCCACGGGATGTTCTTGGGGAAAAAAGTATAGTGGACTTCTTCCCCCAATCTGGGAACTCTAAAAACTCTCGAAATCTATTACCACAGCCACCTCTGTGCTCTCCAGATTCTGAGCCAAAATCTCCTCTGATGGTTAATAGTTAGCGTTCAGCGCGTGTTGGGTCACGTTTATTGGTATGATATTCTCAATTCTGTTAACTTGTCAAAGTAAACTTATCACCGGAATAATGGAGGTATTTGAGTTAGTACTAAAACATCCTCCACGTATTATATAGTTCTACCAGATCACGCGGGGCCGTGGAGATAATGCTAGCGAACTCCTCCGGGCAGCCGTCCTCACTATCCTTCAAAATTTCAAGAATAAGAGAAACCCAAAGGAATGTCCTATCTGCGGATGACTTGAGGAGTTCGCGCAAATATTCCAGTCCTCCAGGGTTTTATATGTGCCATCAGGGCGTTATTCCAGTGATTCCAATCATCCACATATTTTTTCTATTGGGGATTCCTGACTAGGGATCAAACAGATCTGGGCACGGCAAGTTATGCGAGGACTTTCTCTCACTAGATTTCTCGGAAGCTCAACGACGGAACATTGATGGTGGACCTTAAGTCTCCAGTCTCACTCCCTGAAGCCCCTTCTAACCAAGGGGCGCTGAAAACATGACGTCTTTCTAGGGGGATGGGGGAAGCTAGTGCGTAGATATCCGAACCACTCTACACACGCAGCCCGACACCAAACCAGGCCTAAAAAAACGCAACTACTTTCTCCCACCTGCAACATGAGACGTTGCCTTTTCCGTCATCACCCAACTCTACCAACCACACTTCTATTGAACCCCCAAGGGAACCCTCCAACCGGCCCCTCAGTTTCGGTATCAGAAGGGCAGAGAAAAAAAGAAAAAAAGGAAGAAAAAGAAACTGCAAATCAACATCTACAACTAAGGTACTATTTTTTTTTTTGCTCCTCTTTCTCTCGAATATTTTATCTGGAACCCAACTTCTCGATTACACGAGGGCCCTGTTCCTCCCACTCTGCCTTTGTGATCCACATATTCTCCTTGTCCGCCATGATGTTCGCGAGAACGGCACCACCGAGAAAGACCATGTGACGTCTTCGTGGGGGGTCTTCGATCCGGACTTTGAATTTCTGTTGGAAGGGTGAGTGTTAGTTACGATTTATAGTATTGGATTGGAGCTAGGTAGGAGTGGAACGTACACTTAGTCGTGTAGGATCACCGTGTAGCACCTTAGTGAGCCATAGCTGCTTCAATTCCTTCTCCAATCTGCTGGGGAGGCCGGGGTACATGCTCGAACCGCCGGAAAGTACGATAGCTTTGTATAGGGAGGTTCTCACATCTACATCGGCAGCCTGGATAGTGTTGAATAGGAATTCCGCGATTCCTGGCTGCTCAACGTCCACGAGGTGGGGCTGGAAGAGGCACTCCGGTGCCTCGAACCGCTCACTGCCCACGCGGATTACACGGCCGTCTGGGAGGGTGTAGCTCTCCACCAAAACGGTGGTCTCTTCAGCGAGCTTATGGTCGAGCTCCAGGTCGTAGCTGACATAACATAGCTTCTCTTTAATCTGGCGGACAGTCTCGAAATCGGCAGTACGGTTAAAAGCATACCCCCGGCGGAGGAGAAGATTGATGAGCTGGCGGGTAACATCACGGCCGGCGACATTGAGACGTCGGGTAAGGTGGTTGAGGACTACACTCTCGTACACGGGGACGATGTGCGTCACACCGTCCCCAGAATCAACGACGACACCGGAACTTAGACCTAAGGCGTTTTAGTTATCTCCGTGCGACTAGATGGTGGCATTTCATCGTTTCTCACCTTGAGCGTAGAGAGCAAGCACGGCCTGGATAGCAACATAAACACCCCCAAAGTTATACCTTTCGAACATAACTTCGCACATCTTCTCTCTGTTGCTCAGCGGGTTCATAGGAGGTTCCGTGAGCAAGATCTTACGGCCAGTGGTATCGACCTGAAGCTTTTCTGCAAATGTGTAGTCCCACACGTGCTGCATGTCTTCCCATCTTTTGATAATACCGTTATCCATCTACCGCCCTCATCAGCTCACGTACTGTACGCGGGAAATCTAGTAGTACCGGATATGTAATTTGTAGCATCGTTCGAACGGCGGCTGCATCGTCGCCGACCATAATATCTTTCACAATCTGTTTCCAACAAAAATCAGCACTCCATCTTGCTGGTAACATCCCAAAGATAGCTTATCCACAGGTAATCCCATACCATATCACCGGCACGCTCTTCCGCTCTCAATATCGGACGTCCAACGATTGACGGGTATTGGTGTTCCGGAAAGTTCTGGCCAGCATATCCGACCTTAAGGCTGCACAAAAATTGAAGCACATCGTTAATACCGTAATTTCGGGAGTCTCCTCGAAAGCACCAACAATCGACAATAACAAGGGAGCCCAGATAAACCTACAAACCGGTTCCCCCATCGAGAACTAGAATCAGAGAGCTCGGGGTCAGCCAGCCAAACTGGGAAATCGGCGGGAATGCTAGAATTTACCAATAGGAGCTTCGTTCATCTTGAAATTACACGAGAGAAGCCTGGAAAGGGAAGTCTCCGTATTAGGGATGGGTTGTAAAGGTACAATTGTGGTTGTTGAAGCGGGGAGAGACGATACGGTGACCGACCTCCTACCAGTCTTGCGTGGACTCTGTGGTCCCTTGCACTGCCACACTTAGTGCTGGGGTTTTTAGAGGCTCTTGAGCGACATGAAATACCCCATGTCTCGGTAGCCTTTAGCACGCTAGGTCCCTCGACTCCCCCACCAAACTTAACACTGGGAGATAGTCACTATTGGCATTTACTTTGTGTTATATTCCTCACACCCACCATCTTGCTTCACCAATAGTCTTTTTTGAAGCTATGGAAATCATCCCATTTGTTTCCGCCCTCCGCCAGGAGGCTCAGGTGCTGGGGGACTACCATGCCGTCCGAAAAATGTGTTCCCGTCGACTAGCAACTCTCCGAAAACGACTTGGCCGGCAGACCTCCAAATCGAAAAAATACGCACCGCAACCTCCATTGGCCGCTGAAGAAATTGCACAAGAGCCTAAGTATGGCATTCTATAATCTTCCATATAATCCCTTTTTGCTCAATTCCCACAATAGATTCGTCCATCTATACCTCTACTCCTCCGAGCGAGCATGGGCACACGCAATGCAGATGAAGTCTCTCTTAGCGGACGACACCACCACCGCATCCTCAGCGATGAAGTCACATCTCGTCTCCCGCCTGCATAAAGCTCAGTCCTATGCTGTACAGCTATGCGCCCTCCTCGAAGACCCGGCGTCCGGGGCCGCGGACAACGACGTCTTAGAAGCAAATGCCTATGCCGCATCACTGCGCGGGTCAGAGGCGTTTGAAAAATCGCATTGGGAGGACTCGATCAAAGCATTCGCTGTATCGAAGATCATATACTCGGCTTTATTATCGACTTCAAAGAATGAGATTTACAAAGACCAATTAACGAGCACCGTCGATCCAAGTATTCGGTACTCGGCGTATCAACTGCAACTGCCCAGGAATATGGATGTCGCGACCATCGCTAGGCAACACTTTCCCAGGCAGGACGAGAGGATTGTGAAGGCGGTTGAGGCTCTAGATGCGAAAGCTCTGTCTGACCCTGCTGCGGAGGCACCGGGGGAGGATGGAGTGGGTGTTGCAGCAGTTGCTTCAGTAACCTGGCGCTCACGTACTGCACCTGTGGAAGACGCAGATATCTCTGTGGCCTTATCAGCAGCTCAGGTAGCGGAGAATTCACACCTCTCTCTACAAAAGGACAATCCTAGCTCGGCCGAGGCTTTCGATGGAGCGCTGCTGGCATGGCAAGAGGCGGTAGACGCAACCAAAAAGGCCATCGACGGGCAGACAGCAGAAGGCGCCAGCATGGGAGATCCAAAGATGCAAAACCTGCAATTAACCTGGACACTGGTAAATTACTCCTTAATCTGTTGGCGTATCGCGCGAAACCGTGTGATGCTCGAAGGAATAGCCCAAGGCAGGAAGAAGAACAAGAAGGGTGGCGAAGAAGTCAGAGTTAAGAAGCTCGGTCATTTAAAAGAGGAGGTAGCCCTTTATGATGCCATTCTACAAGTACACCATATCCACCCACCCTCTCCCCCCCCATCGCCACAATTCTGACAATGTATTATTCATAAAGAGTCTAGAACAGGTCTACGGCCTCCCCGGCGTCGCCGCCGATGAACATTTCTCCAACGAGCTCGACTCCAAAAAGGCCTACTTCTCCGCCCTCAAATGCTCCACGATCGCGCGCTCCCACGCAATCCTTTCAAATCGTACAAACGCCCTAGCACTTTTCGCCCGCGCCCTATCACACATTACCTCCTCCCCACCCACCCTCCGGTCCGCGGCTACCCCCACATCACATAAAGGCCTAGATATCACCCCCGCTGAATTCCAGTCCCTGAAGTCAACGCTGGAAAACGAAGTGGCGCGCTTCAGAGCCCTCGCGGAGATGGACTTGATCGCCGCGAAATCTGCCAAAACCGTGGGAAAGGGTGCAGGAGCCTTGGTGGAGAGGTTGGACCAGTATCCTGAGGGCAAGATCGACTTTGAAAATGGGATTGTCCAGTGGCCGCCGAAAGTCGCGCCGGTTCCTGTTAAACCCGTGTTTTTGGATGTGGCGTTTAACTTTATTGAGTATCCTAGCGACGGTACTCCTAGAGCTGTCAAGGATAAGAAGGTGGAGGAAGGAGGGAAGAAGGGGGGGTTCTTGGGGAGTTTATGGGGAAGGTAATCATGCTGTATTGGTGGGGAATTTTATTTTCACGCGAGTGAGGATCTATGATCGGAAGGGGATTTTTTCCTAAAAATAAAAAAAATAAAAGTAAAGAAATCGGTGGGGGCTTGTAGTTCTATGATACAAGTATGGTATTTGACGGAATCAAGCAAAGGGGAGGAGGATAGATATAATCTAATTCAGAACTCCATTGAATTTCCACTGTTCCCTTCCCTCTCTCGCTTCACCGCCGCCTCATCCTGGAGAAGACCATTCACGAAGGTCTTAAAGTAATCGACATACGGCTTCAATGAAGTCTTCTCGTAATCTGCCATTACAAGCCCCATTAGCACTACTCCTATTATCAAACTCGAGAGGGGGCAAAGAAGGAGGGAAAAACAAAAGCATACCATCAACCTTCCCCTCTCTTTTATGTACCTTATCCCAGGCATCAATCTCTCCCAACAATCCGACAACCGTCGGCACAGTCATGGGATCGAAAGCCTCCAAATCCCTTTCGTCAATGGGCACACAAACCCTCCCGGTCTGGGGGTGCACGCAGAATGGGCTCTTGAGCAGATGGTTGAGGTGCTTGGAGACTTCAGCGTCGAGGCGGGGGTACATGTACTCGAGGACTACCTCCTCCCTGCTCTCTTTCAGTCGGGTGCTGTCAAGTTCCTTGGATACGCCGGTTCCAGCTACGCCGTAAACGTCAGCCCACTTGCTGATGCTAGGGCGGTTGGGGTGGTTGTCCCATTTTTTACGGAGGGCATCGTTGAGGGCTGGGGATGTTAGCTTCTTGCTTTTTTTCAATTCGACGGTTGGGGGGGGGAGGGGGGGAGGGACTTTTATCTGGGAGGAGCTGGAGTAGTTTTTCGGCTTTCTCGTTGTCACTCCAGGGGTCTTGGTCACGGAGGATGTCGCTTTCGAAACGGTCTCTTAGGAGGTTTAGACTGCGACTGTTCCCCCGTACGTACTTTGTTAGGAGTTTATATCTTCTTCACGCTCCTGAGGCCAGAGACTTACGAAATATGCGGATGTAGAGGCCTCCAGATATTGACCTTCTTCCCTGCTTGTCCACCGCCCTTCACTACTTCCAAGTAATTCGCAATAGCCCTTCTCTTAGCGTCATCCAGCGACCTCGCACGCTTATCGCAGACCCAGGCGTGGGCTCCTCTTCTCCCTGAGTACACCCACAGTACATGCTTAAACCCAAAATCGTCTCTCAGTGCTGCATTCATCACCTTGATAGCAACAGTAATGAAATTCCAGCACAAGTTGCAGATGTTGGCTTTATCACAGCAGGTGCGGACCTCATCGTAATCTGTCAAATCGATATCGAAGACGAGCTCCTTGCTCAGTGGGCGGAAGGCGTTCTTACGTAGTGTCTTGCGGTCTCGCGGATTGGCACTATATACCGGGCCGATTTCAAAACGGGAGGGGTTCAGGCGGACGATTTCTTTCCGGAGTCTGGGGAAACGTTAGGCGCTTGGCGGAGAAGAGGAAGGGGGGGCATACAGTTCCATAGTAGGAAATGATTGATATCGCAGATATGCTGAGCTCTGCAGAGTGAATGCAAATTCACGATGTCCAAAGTCATGGCATGGAACCGGGGAGTGATTGAGCCATTGGAAGAAGGGACGGAACGGGAACAGACGTTGATAGAATGCCAGCATGACCTGCGGATCTGAAGGTCCGCTTCCGGCCACTATTGAGCTTCACTCAGAATCCGATTAGCCCATAATCTTCTCCGGCCCGGGCGGTTTAAGAGAAGATGCTTGCAGCAACATACACTGCCCCAACCTCCGATGCTAAGAGGTCAGCATCATCATCGTCGTCACCGAAAAAGTCCTCTTCCTCGTCTTTGAATATATTATCCAAATCCCCACCCTCCTCCTTCTTAACCTCGATCTCCGCAGGGGAAGCTGGTTCCGGGGGATCGGTCTGCGGCTCTGTCTTCACATCTATCTTGCCCACTGGGGAATCCGAATCCGAGGCTGAACATAAGTCTGCATCTTGAAACTCTGGGGGGGTGTCTAGGGCGTCTGGAAGGGCAATGTCTCCTTCTTTTGGTGAATTTGGCTTAGACATGGTTGTATACGGCTGGGGTTAGAGCTTGGATATCGTCTTTGATATTTTGGTGTAGAAAACGCCGTTGTCAGGCTCCGGGGGACGCGTAGCGTGCCCTTCACGCTTTCTTGGAGACGCGTTAGTTGGCGCGCAAACCTAACCCACTGATTACAATCAGTGCCTGTCACTCGGCCCCGGGCTCCGGGTTAACAAGGTTAAGGTTGAACAGTAGAACCCCAGCAGAAAAGACATAGGAGGAACAGTCTTAAGGTGTGTAATAAATATGAGTGTGGTTTTTTAGAAACCTACACATTGGCCTTCAACATCAAAACATTTATTTTAGCATGGCCATATAGGTAGCCCTCTAGAGCATAGTCCTAATAGCTCAGAAAATATTTTTGAGCTTCTAATGACCTCTCTAGCCTGTTTTATGTACAAAAATATAAAATATTTTGAAAATAATTTTTTTTCATAGAAAAATACTAGAGCTTTCTGGCTATCTGTGGAACCTGGTTTGAAATCACTAGGTTACAGAGGTGTGATGTTATAAATAGTTAAAGTAAA
>LN890968.1:551396-634195 GCA_900010015.1 Tuber aestivum | reverse complement strand
ATTATGATACCTGTAGTGTAAGAATTTGGATGAATTGTACGATCCCCCGCAGCGCGGTACGGTATTGCCCGCGCTCAGGGATCAGATATTTCTTTATCCATTTATGTACGAGTACTCTACTACTATAGCTCTAGGGTTTTATAGCCCCTCTAAACCTTATCGTAAGCCAACGCTACCTGGGGCAAGACAATATCCGCAGTAGCCGTGTCATAGCTACTATACCTGGGCATCTAAGCCGCCTAGCTCTGTCGTGTATTAAGTCGCCTAATAGAAGGACATATCCCAAACGCCAAAGATAAGAAGAGTACGACAAGGACATTCGAAAGGGTCCGATATATTCCTCTAGCGTTCTGAGGGTAGGCACCTCAGTCTTCATCATCGTGAATGATTAATCCTCCTCCTTCGGCTTCTGGAACTACTGCCTCACCATCAGCACTACTCTCTTCTATGTGCTTCCCATGCTCCATTCCTCCTTTCGATATCGCCCCACCATCGACAGTCTTGATGTTCCCGGCGCCACCCCCACCACCCTTTTTCTCACCCTTCTTCCTCCTCTTCCTCCGATTCTTCTCGGTCTTCTCCTCATCCCTTCTCCTCATCCCTTCTATCTTCTCCAAAAACTCCCTCTCAGCCTTCTCCCTGTCAACCTCCTCCTCCATCAACCGTATCCTCTCATACTCTCTCCGCCGTGCTGCCTTATAAACGTGAAATTCGCCTGATCCAGCTCCTGCGCTGGATCCCTGAACGTTTGTGACGATCTCGGGAGGCGGAGGGAGGGTTTTGGTTTTGGGGCCGGTGGGCATGTGGATTTCTCGTTCGGGCTTTGAGAAGAGGTTTGTTAGGGCAGTAGCTTGGGCGGAGGTTGGGGAGAGGGCGCGTCGTTTGGTCGGCCGTTTGTTGCGTGGGTCTTGAGAGGTTGGGATCGCTTCGGGGATTGGTTCGGACATTTTGGTCTAAAGTGTAGTGATAGTGGAGGCGGTGGATTTAGCGGGTAGAAATTGGGTATTAATTTAGGTCTCAACAATTGTTGTTGGAGGGTGTGCTCGAGTAGACTATTTGCGAGGATGTGTGCTAAGTTAAGTTCTTGCATTCAACTGCCGGCCAAAATATTAGGGCAAAGTTACCCGGCTCAACAGCTATTGTGGCTGCCTCGCCCATCAAAGTCTTCAACTCGACATCCTCACCAAACATCGACAACCACAACAATGGCATACGAAGGCAGAGTCGGATCGCGCTTCGGGGGCGGAGGTGTCGCCTCGCACTCAGTATCAAACCAAGATAGACGCGAGCGTCTCCGAAAACTCGCGCTCGAGACCATAGACCTTGATAAAGATCCCTACTTGTGAGCAGTCCCCTTCTCCGTGCTCTTTGCTTACAGATCGTCCCAAAAACTAATAAGCTCAACAGCTTCAAAAACCACGTCGGCTCCTTCGAATGCCGTCTCTGCCTAACGGTCCACCAAAACGATGGCTCCTACCTCGCCCACACCCAGGGTCGCAAGCACCAGACCAACCTCGCCCGTCGCGCCGCCCGTGAAGCCAAAGAGGGTCGAAACCTTGATCCAATAACCGGCCTGCCACAAGGGATGATCGGCCAGCAGCTCATCGCGCCAAAAAAGCATCTGAAAATCGGCCGCCCCGGTTACAAGATCACCAAGCTTCGGGACCCCGTTACCCGACAATTGGGGTTGCTCTTCCAGTTGCAGTACCCCGAGATTGGCACCGAGATCAAACCCCGGTATCGGTTTATGAGCGCTTTCGAGCAGAGAGTTGAGGTCCCTGCTGATAAGAATTTTCAGTATCTGCTGGTCGCTGCTGAGCCGTATGAAACGGTTTCGTTCAAGTTGCAGGCTCGGGAGGTGGATAGAAGTCCTGGGAAGTTCTGGACGCATTTTGACTCGGATAGTAAAGAGTTTTTCTTGCAGCTGTTTTTCAAGACGGAGAGGGAGGAGAGGTATGCTGGTGTGCCAGGGTTGGCTCCGAGGGTGTGAGATGCTTGACGGGGACGTTACGACCTTTCCAATTCGTCGATTCGAGGGGAGATTGGCTGCGTGGCGAGCAATCTCGATGGGGTTCATGGTTTGCTTCTCTAGTTTTTCTTTCTACTTTTTCGCGCAAAAAAGGGCACATTCTGATTTTCAGTTAGACGCTGAAGGTGGGAACCGACCCGGTAGTAAATGTAATGTACTAGTACACTGCTACATCAAGGACAGAAAGGCAAGGGAGGCCTCCCAGCCTACCCTCCGTCCGAACTTCATCTAAGATATGGCAAAACAATAAAACTCCGAGTAAACCTTCGAACATACATGAGTGAGGCTCGATACACATCCAGATAAGTAAGAAGCAGAGAAGGAAGGAAAAAAGTGTAACTTTTGATATTTATGTCTTAGTAGCCTTTCGCCGTCTCTTCTCCTCCTTCCTAGCTTTCCTCTCTTCCCTTGTCTCGCCCTCGTGCTTTCGCTTCTTATCCTTCTTGTGGTCGCCCGCCTCAAGCGGTGGGACAAAATCCTTTTCTCGCTCCTTCTTCTTGTCCTCCTTCCTTTCCTTGCGCTTTTCTTCTCGCTCTTGGCGTGCGGCGCGTTCTTTGCTCTGCTTGGAAAGGAAGTACTCTCCGGACTCGATCTGGAGGTCAATCTTTGATTTTTCGGGAGCGGGAGGGAACGGCTAGGGAAGTTAGTATCTGCGGGTAAATAGTGAGGTAATAGGGGCAACGTACAGTGTAGGTCTTCTTCGACTTGTCTGTGATCTTTAGTGGCTTCTTGCGCTTGCTTAGGGTTCTCTTCTTGAACTGTGGGAGAAAGCGGTCCCAGTTCTCATTGACTAGTTCGGGGTCTTTTTGGAGCTCTCGTTTGATCATGAGTTCCTGCGCTTTCCAAATTAGCATCACTCATCCTTCCACCTCTCAATACTAGTGCCCATACCTTAATATGATATATCGGATGTATATTATCCATACAACCCTCCACTACCCTCCTAACCTCCTTCAATCCTTTATATCCTCCCATCGCAGCAACCGTACCCCCCTGAACAAGTATATAGCACCCAGTCAACAACTCCAAAGCCTTGAGCGTGCTCCCACCCGGCCCCAAAATCCTCTGTCGCCGCTTAACGAACCTCTCCTTGTTCCTAACCAGGTTCCCGATCTTGATGATATCGCACGCAACCCCATCCTCGAGGATCTTGATCGCTTGCGAGACAGGAACCGAGCGAGCCAGCAATTTGATCAAATCCCGGGCGTTCAGGATTGCGGCGGGGTCGTAGGTCTTTCTAGTGGTCCTCACGGTCATGCTACCCTCTACCAAATCCAGTGTGCAGGCAATGTGGTGCTTTTCGAGTGTGCGGGTTATTAGCGGCCAGGCCTCGCGCAGGTAGGTTTCGCGGTACTTGGGGAAGAGTGTGGCGAAGGAGGACTCTTCGGTGAGGGCTCCGGCTTTGTTGTCCTCGGCTTTGAATTCTTCAATCTGGGATTGTCAGATTTATCTGTTGGCTTTTTTCTCCCTTTTTTGTCTGCGATGAAGTTGTGAGGGGGATTAGCTAATTACCTTCCATTTGTCGATGTCACCGGTGTCCCACGGTTTTTCTTTATCGTGCGTGGACGGCATTGCGACGGTGATGCTAGAGCTTGAAGTGTTAATTTGATGTAGCGCTGGTGAGAAGGTTGTTGGAGAGAAATGGGCGGAAGAAAATGAAGGCCGGGTAACTTTGATTTCATTTGGCTACTAGGTGGAGTCACAAAATATCACCAAAGTTCTCAAAAAGATCAAATTCACTGCTCTTGCGGCCAATTGGAAAGCTGTATTATACCAGGTAGATTCCCAGGATAAAGCGGAGCCCAAGTCTGGCTCTGATCCCATGTCAATGACCCAGCGCCCTATTTACACCCCATATATCCCCCACTAATCACCCCACCAAAGCCCACCTTATCATATTTCCTCCTCTACTCGCCCAGCCCTGGTATGGTACAACTAGCCCCCAGGATATCATTCCCCTTATCTCATGAGCTTTCGATGTTTCTTAACGCTCCCGGCTCCTCGACGTAGTACCCCTTCGGCGGCTGTCTCTTCGCATGGATCTCAGCTGGTGTAAGAGGTTTATCCACCTCGCTGACTGCCAACAATTCCTTAACTTTCATGATCATACCGGCGGTGTCGGGGGAGACAGGGTGATAGACTGTCTTCATGCGATGTCGTAGGCCGAGGGCTTTCAGGACACCGTTTTGACGCTCGGTCATTCCGATGCCGGAACGGATGAGGGTTATTTTGAACCAGGACGCCTTGAAAAAAAAAAAATTCAGTTCCCACTCTGTAGAGTATTAGTGAGTTTTTTTTGAGGATTGGGGGAGGCACCTTTGGGGTGACAGAAGCCATGATTGCTGTCGTGGGGTGCTGTGTGTTCGCACAACACTTGCCTGAGAGAAAAGCGTAACTTGAGCCTCCATGCGTGTCCTACGCTGACAAAGGGGGGCCGGGAACAACCAACCTTGAAACATTCCACATTCGAGTTATATGCCCTCCCAACCTTGCTCCGAGGACGGCATCGACGGCACTTCTACCTACGCAATGGCCATTACAGAGCCGGCCCAAGGGGCCATCAAAAGGGCCGTCAAAAAGGTTGTCAGGAAGGCCACTAACAAAATGCCCAAGCCTTATCCGGCACCCCCAGATCATGGGAAATACATCTACATCTATAACAATCTCCTGAACAACCGAGTTCTGTACTCACTCTCACGGACTCTCGATGTCGGTGCCCTCCCTCAACCCACCCCCGTTCTTGTGGGAACCGTTGCTCACAAACATTCCAAATAGAACAAAGACGCCCTCCGACAGCTAACCTTCGTTGGTAAAAAGTCCGTTCCAGCGGCCCTCCGCAAAGATGTCTGGGCACCCATGGCAACAGTAACCTTCAAGGAAACCCTAATGGGTGCAAACACCTTCCGCATGCTCCGGGAATTCCGCCGTCTGCACGAAACCTCCTACTCCAAGGAACTCCTCCAGAAGTCCAAAAAGGAGCGCACCCGCATCCTCATGAACCAGAAGGCAAATTCGATCGCAGATCTAGCGGAGAGCATAAGGATGCAAGTGGACCGCATAAAGAAGATTGCCAACCCACCGCCGCTCAAGAAGGGACATAAACCTAGGAAGAATCCGCCGATTGAGTTGGCGATACCTCAGGAGGGTGATGTGGTGGTTAAATGGTCGAATATCTACGACGCGCAATATGCGGAGGCGTGGCCTGAAGTGGTTATGCATGGGCGTTTGGAGAGGGATGGGAGACATACGGCGCCGGCGGAGGGGGAGAAGAAGGTGAAGGGAGAGGTGAGGATGGTGCAGGAGATTAAGGAGGCGAAGAAGGGGATTGTGGATGAGATCATGGCTTCGAGGGCGAAGTCGGCCCAGGAGACGACCAATATTGTGCTGTGAGGGGTGGCGGGGGATTGCCTCAGGGGTGTATATGGATGGATTCGGGATCGGTAAGGAGACGTGAACATAGATCTTTATGTACAAATAGTTACTCGGGAGTTCCCGGCTTGATATTGGCCCAAAGTTCTTGCATATTCCCTAGGTGCATGAGTGAGGTTGCAATGGGTTTAGGACTGGTCTGACTGTTCTCTATATATTCACAAATAATCATAACGCGATGCCAATACAAACTGATACCAAACACCCCTCCGGAGAACGTTGAATGATAAAACCAGGGAATCACAGATAATCATTTGCTAGCTATGTCACCTCTTTTCAACATTCAATCCCGCCACGGCCTGCCTGACCTACTCTGTTGCACTACTATTAGCCCATCCTCCCAGAAGAGCTCCACTTCATTCCCAGCGAATCAGCGAAACCATAGACAGACTCATGTAAGATACTTCAACCTCGCAAACAATCTCTCCGCCAGCAGGAAACCCATATCATACATATTCGGACTCACTCCCGCTATTGAGAAAAGGCTCCCCCTCGCAACCAGAGGCTCCAGGCTAACAGCCTGTGCCAAAGGATGATAATTATAATTCCGACCAGCACTCATAAACTAATCCTGAATCCGTGCTGTACCCAAAACCCATATTCTGAATTGTTCGCAGCGAAAGCATAATAATGGAACACCGCTATAATAGAAAAAAGCCCCTTCTGGCTACTCTCCCGACTCTTTGGATCAAGCATGGCCTTGCAAATAAGTCGTTAACTCCTCCTTCTCGTAGAGTTTACTTAACGTGTGGAACCTTACGGCCGGGTTTGCGCCTCCTGAGCAAACTGCGACTTGTTGGCAGGTTCTGCAAGCCCAGAGACTAGGGCTGGGGCTGAGAGCTGATGGGGTTTGAACTGGTGACATGTGGCAAGGGCCATGCGAGAAGTTTGATTCACAGGAGAATCTGACCGAGTGATAATTTGTGATCTGTTTGTTGCTGATTGTATGGCACTCCACAGTTGATTGTCTGATAAAGCCCAAAGGTGGATTATTGTAAAGTAATTGAATACAAAAAACTCCCCATACTTTTTTCTACCAAATACACACTATCGCACAGCTACTCGCCCTCCTCGCCCTCTGAGGGTTTATCAACCTCAGCCGGTGTAATCGAGATCGGTTCCTCAACTCCCTCTTCCACGGGCTGATCACTTTCACTTTGCTTGATTAGAGCTGGCTTCTCAACCTCCTTTCTATTCACCTCAATAACGTATCCTCCGTTTCTCCCATCCACCTTAAGCCACTTTCCTAACCTCAGTTCTTTCCCAGTACCGACACATACAGCTAGAACCTCCTTCCCTTTCTCGCCACGCTCAACAATAGATATCCCATTCACTACGCCGCGAATAGCGCTCTTGCCAGAGGGGCCGAGAGCTCCGAGGGGCTCGAGTTTGCGCTTGTCGGAGGAGACCTTCCAAGCGCGAATTTTGTTGTCCCAGCTACCGGAGAGGATTAGGTCTGAATAGGGGACTGCGGCTAAGGCGGTGATGTAGTGGGGACATGGCTCTGGTGGTGGATCGGCAGGGTTGGATTCAGCGGTGTGTTCGGCCGGGAGGAGGGTTTGCTGGAGCCCGTGGGCGAGCTGGATTGTGTGGATGGGCTTTTTCTTGAGGATGGACCAGAGGGAGATGTCACTGCGTGACTACAGTTAGTGCGGATAGAAGCTTGGGGAAAGTGTATGCATACCCATTATCACTACCGGTAACAAAGTGCTCCTCGTCTATCATGGCCACGCAGTCGATTGTGCCTTCCTCGTAGCGTTTGCTCCCATCCTTGTTTTTCCGGGACTTTCTTGACTCAGCTCCACCACTTCCTCCACCTCCGCGGAACACAAGTTGAGTTTCCTCCACAATCTTCCACAGTCTTGCCGTACGGTCTCGGGCGCCGACCGTCACACATCGCTCACCGGCTAGCGCAGCGATACCTACAACTTCATCTTGATGACCGAACAAAGTCTCAACATATGCTAGCTCATCCAGACTCCACAGCTTAACACTGCGGTCGGCGGAGCAGGAATACAACTGATTGGTCCCACGCCGGAAGGTAAGACCAGTCACCGCTCCGCGGTGGAATTTGAAAACTTTCAAAGCTTTCAGTTCTGAGTCCCATATGACTATCCTCGTATCTTGTCCTCCTGTTGCAACAAACTTTCCATCCTGCGACGCTGCAACACACAGGATTGACTCTGTATGACCTTGAAAACCGGCTGCATCCTCTTTGCGACAGGCCCGGACGTATGTGAGTCGTTTTGGCTTTTTCGAGACCGTGTGGTTTGTGCCGGTAGAAGGAGGATGCGGATGTACCGGGAGTTCCCACTTTATAAGATAGCCGTCTTTGGTGATAGTGTAGATGAACGGGGAACATGTTGCGACGCCTGTAGTAGGCCCGGAATCCATACGGAAGAGGGTAGAATCTGCGGTAGCGAAGGAGAGCTGTGAGGAGATATATCTGTAGACTTTACCTTTCTCCTCCGCCTTAATAGTTATAGCGTTAGCTTGCAGATACTTTGCAGCTGCTATAAAATATACGTACCACGCTCTCTCTCAGACGCTCGGCAATTATGTCGCGATCGATGTCAGCGGCATCAAATCCTACTTCATCTATCGCTCATTCTCGTCAGCATTTATAGTTCTAATTGAATGTTGTAAATATACCAGCTTCTACTCGAAGGTTATTTAGGTACTGCTGAGCAAGCCTCAACCTCTTCTCTGCTACTGTCTCCCCGGCAAACACCTCATCCTCGTCCTCTTCATCCTCACTTAGTGCCTTCTTACTTCCCCCCCCATCACCACTTTCGGAGCCACTTGGTATATCGTCGTCTTCCAGCGCATTCTTATAAGATTCCCTTGGCCTCTTAGATTTTCCCCGACCGGAGAATGCAGCTGCTTCTGGTCGTTTGCGCTTCTTCGGAGGGCCTGAGGTGGAAAAGAAAGAAGACATCGCTTTGATGACTGGCGTTCAATTGCACCAATAATTCCTGGTGAAGTAGTTTTGCTTAGGCCGACAGCCCAGCAACAATTCTGCGACGGGAGAAATAATAAATTTTTTCTTTTGTGGAAAACGAGAAATGTTCGTTTCTTGGCATGCGAGACATTTAATTATGGCAGGGTAACTGGTGAGGATCACAGAGGCCTTACAAGTTGGTAGCGTATGATACAGCGCTCGTACAGCGAGGGCATTAAAATGCACGATAAGATTAGATGAGATGGAGAGCCGCATGCGACGGGTAATGGATTAGGGTTTGAGGAAAGCAGTCTCATTAAGCCCACTAATCCACACATCTCTAATTTCTCATCCACTAAACAATTATTTTCAATTTCCAGTAATAACAACAGCATCACGATCCACCCAACGACCGACCGACCGACGCGAACTTATTTCCCGTCCCCGAGGTAAGTCAACAAGCCTATTTGAATCCCCCTTACCTTTTCTCTCGAGATGCTCCCATTCGAGAAAAGAAAGAGGGACACTCAAAATGGCTCATGACTGATCTTTTTTTTGGCGGCCTCCGCTCGATTAGACCACATAATTCAATATGGTTAAAACTTCAGTTCTTAATGATTGCTTGAACGCTATCAACAACGCCGAGAAGGCTGGAAAGAGACAGGTCCTTATTAGGCCTTCTTCCAAGGTCATTGTCAAGTTCTTGAGTGTCATGCAGAGGCACGGTAATTACCCTGTTTATATATGCCCTGAGTTTTCCTTCACTGGGGGTTCGAGTTCCTGTTTGCGTTTTTCCTTTCCTTTCCATACTCGGGATGATAACTAGACGAGCTGTCTCGAACTCTCCACGGCCTTTGTCCTTTAAGTTCCCGAAAAATCAAATACCACGCGCAGGAATCTTACACGTTTTCTCTTCCTTTCATTCTTGAATTTCTCCTGTGGATCTCGTAAACGTTTAATCCGGTGCGACATACTGATATATTATAGGATATATTGGCGAGTTCGAGGAAGTTGATGACCACCGTTCCGGAAAGATCGTTATCCAGCTCAATGGACGTATCAACAAGACTGGATGTATCTCTCCTAGATACAATGTCAAGCTCGGTGATCTCGAGAAGTGGGTTGTCAAGCTTCTTCCCTCCCGTCAGTTCGGGTTCATTGTCTTGACCACCTCTGCTGGTATTATGGACCACGAGGAGGCCAGGAGAAAGCATGTCGCCGGGAAAGTCATTGGATTGTGAGTTTATCCTTAGATGGGGTATCGAAGTCTCTAGGGTTATAGTTACTAACTGTTACTCTTCGTAATAGCTTCTACTAGATACCTACTAAAAATGTGGGGGGATCTCAGTGGATTTCTTGAATGTAGCGAATAATAAAAATGGCTCGGATTAGCTAAAAAGTTACTGCCCTTTTCTTCTCTTATCCTAGGGTTTGGGGAGGGATCTAATTTCAAATCAATGGAGTTTTGCCTTTCGGGATGGTTTGTGGGCGTTTTGGCTGTTGATAGTTTTCAATTAGGATCTAAACCCCTGATGGTGGCTACTTCTGTGCCGTACCCCTATCCCGGAAGCAATTATTGTCCGATGAGCCCGGATTGTGATATCATGAGATGAGTAGTAGGGACTTTGCGAAAAGACTCTGGATGTGGGTCAAACGGGGTTCTGGGCCAATGAGATCGCTAGAATTTGACTTTAGATGCGAAATCGCAAAGTCTCTAGTAACAGATAAAACGCAGCTTTTTGTGCCTCGGTAAGAGAGAGATAAAGGACCGGTGTTGTTGGCTAACGTTAACCCTGACTGCCCTTAAACTCTTACCAATGTCTAGCGGGGCGTTTTATTCTCAAATGGGAGGTATAGTATGATACCGGAAAACCAAAAATAACTCCTCAGGTAATTTTGTAAAAAAACCCTCTTAAAAGCATTTGATGATTGCTATTTTATTTTATTTTATCAATACATTCAAGATTGGTGACTGGAATCATATTGCAGGGGGCTATTTGAGAAGGATGTGCAACATCTTCAACTCTGTGTAAAGCTGCCACAATGACTTCCTGGATGACCATAGGTGAAATAAAAACTATATATCAATTCTAATCTATTATTTAAACAACTTTACCAGAGGAATTTCTGGTATCTCCTCAAAGAGAGGCTTTTCCTAATTTAGAGGCTTTGGATCGAGTTGGCCGGAAGGGCAGGTTTTGGTCCGGAACCATTCATGCCCAGTAAAATTTCAACCTTCTTTTAGTTTAACGGGTTCTTAAAGCCAAGGTTAGTGGCTCAAAAGGCGCAGCATCTCCTCTCACATTCAACTACTGGCCAGCCATTCATTTCTCCTCGCTAATTACTCTCGTGCCTTATTTTTATGACATTTAAGAAGCCTCTTTTCCACATCTCCTCTCCACTCGAGTTAATGTAACGGTATCATAAAACATCCTCTCTGTCTCGATTTCCCCTCGTGATATCCCTGATTAGGGCTAGGGCTCTTTATTGGATTTGACTTAACGCCCAAAATCTTGGCATTTGAAAGTAACTTTCCTCTTTTATTTTTTCGTCCCGCTCGCAACAATCTTGCACTATCGAGCTCCCTCTCACCCGACCCCGCAAATACCGGAGTAAAGCTGGTTTTTGTTTCCTTCTCTCTTCCTGTTTCTCTCTTGCTCTAATATTTGTAGGCTGAGCTAATGGCTGGCTCTCTGGCCTCCGACTCCTCCAGAACACTCTCTGCAGCAAACAACCCCCCACATTCCGCCATGAATGGCTCTTCCTCCTCGTTGTTAATTAAAGCTTTGTCGAATAGCCAGCATGAATTCCTGCAACCAAAATCCTCACTACACAGCGCTGCCCTAGTGCTTGCAAAAAAATACCTTGACCCACTGGCGGCGAGTGCGGCGGGCGGGAAAAAAAGTGAGGTTTTGGAGAAAATTTATCTGGATGGATTCGATGTTGATCAGGTCTGGGAGCAGGCGAGGCTTGTTGTGGACGCCGTTGAGGGCGGGGTTGGTCAGGGGAAGGTTGCCCGGGTTGTTAATGGCGGTGTTAACGGTGATGCGAAAGGTGTAGGGTTGGCAAATGGGAAGAAGAGGAAGGCTGTTGCATTTGAGGAGGATATCGACAATTCTAGTGGAACTGGTAGTCAGAGCGATAGCGGAGGGGATGAGGAAGGAGGTTACGATGAGGACCTCGGGGAGGAGGAATACGAAGAGTCTATCGATGAGGATGGTGGAATTGCCCTCCCTGGTGATGACGATGGTGATGAAGATGATGCCAGAGAGGGCATTGAGGAAGTCTTGGAGGAGGAGGGGGAGGAGGGGGAGGAACAGGAGTTTGTTCAAGACGTTCATGGACTCAATGACGGTTTCTTTTCGATCGACGACTTCAACCGTCAAACTCATCTGCTCGAAATGCAAGATGAGCGCGGGGACCTTGGATCTGGTGAGGAGGAGATTGACTATGATGCCGACCCAGACCAATTGGCCGACAGTGACGAAGATAAAGCCGGAGGCGGGGCTACCGCTGTTGGGAAAGACGACTACGATGAAGGAGAAGACGAGGACATGCATGACGGCTACGATAACGCGAATGGGATAATGTACCAAGATTTCTTTGCACCGCCTGCCAAGAAGGGATCAAAAAAGAGGCCTTCAAAAGCATCGATACCTTGGAACCAACGGTCTAAAAGGTTAGAAAAATCGGAGAGAGAGAATTCTAATATTGAGCGTGGGATGGCTCGGGTACGCCGCGATTTGTTCGATGACGGCATGTCAGAAGAAGGCTCAGATGTTAGTATGGATGGTGACTTGGCGGATCCCATGAGCCGTCGATCGACACACGAGAAACGCCAAGCTACTATTATCGAGCAAATCCGCCAACTCGAAGCTGCGAACGTTGCGAAAAAGGAGTGGACTCTTGCTGGAGAAGCTAGATCTACAACTAGACCTCTTAACTCGCTGCTAGAGGAGGATCTGGACTTTGAGCGAGCTGGAAAGCCTGTCCCCGTAATCACCCAGGAGGTCACCGAAGATTTGGAGGAGATGATCAAGCGAAGAATTCTCGCTTCTGATTTTGATGAAGTAATCCGAAGACGGCCTGGTGATATCTCATCTCGCTTCCAGAGAGGTAGAATTGAGTTGGACGATTCCAAGCCCCAGCAAGGCCTAGCAGAGATTTACGAGAAAGAGCACCTCCAAAAGGTCGATCCTGAAAACAACCCAGATGTTAAGGACGAGAAATTGGCAGAAGCTCACCGAGAAATTGGGGCACTTTTCTCCGATATTTCTCGAAAACTCGATGCCCTTAGCAGCTGGCACTTCACTCCTAAACCTCCTAAGCCTGCTATTTCTATTGTTGCCGATGCTCCTGCCATCTCCATGGAGGAGGCCCAACCGAGTGCTGCTGGTGGCGGCACCCTAGCTGCTAATACTTCTATGCTCGCGCCACAGGAAGTCTACGCTCCTCAGAAGGACAGGGCAGTGGCAACCATCGGCGCAGGCGGCGGTAGGGAGATCGTCAGCAAGAGCGGGGCTCCAGTTTCAACAAGAGAGATGACCAGGGATGAGAAGCAGAGACGGAGAAGGAGGGAGAAGGAGAAAATAAAAAAACGGAACCTAGGAGAGGGGAATAAAGGTGGGGAAGTCAAGGTGGGGAGTAGAAAGGACGTTGTGGACAACCTCAAGAAGGGACGCGTTAAGGTTATTGGAAATGGGGGCGAGAAACGCGATGTGGATGGCAATTTAGTTAACGATAAGAAGGGAGAGACAAAAAGCAGCTTCTTAAAATTGTAATTATGAAAAGTAGTTATTCAGATGGTGCTTGTTGGCTGCTTTGGATTTCAATAACGATACCGGTACCTTCATGGGATTTCACTCGGACTGTGGCGCTATGCTCTATTCCCTCTTGAATTTATGGGTTGTTAAGGTGCAGCAGTGTATTGGGGTGTAAACACCCACCTCCTAGTGGGCTTAAAACTTGGCTCTTAAGACCCAGCAATTGATTTTGAGAGCCCCTAGAACAAGAGTCCCGATGGAAGCCGGCTGAGACTTGTAGACTGTATACCGTACCTGACTCCGGGACCGGACCGGTCTGATGAGGCTTGGCCTGTTTAAATCCTTGGCGTTCCAAAAACTACGCTCAACCCACTCGGTCTCAGCATCAATATCCCCACCCCACGTGATTGGGGCTACGCTATGAACCCGATAGCGAACACCGCTACTCAACACAAACTCCTTGCCCACCCCACCGAAAGCCATCGTCCATCACCTCCATTAATTCGTTCATCCAATATCTAAAACATGTACCTATCCCCTAGCACTCCCGCATCAGTTGTATATAACTAATATTTGTTGCAGGGAAGTTCTTCTAGGAATCACCGGGAGTGACTTCGTCCTACTTGCTGCCTCCAATGCTGCTATGCGTGGGGTGACCATTCTCAAAGCGGAGGATGATAAAACTAGGGCCTTAAATCCACACACTTTGATGGCGTTCTCCGGGGAGGCGGGAGATACTGGTATGTTTCATCGATGGAAAGCGGGACGTAGGAGTTGGATTAGTTGGTGGAATGAGCTAATGGATGCTGGTATATGTGTGCGCGCGAATAGTCCAGTTTGCGGAATATATTCAAGCTAATGTGCAGTTGTATGGGATGAGGAATAACTCTAAATGGCAGCTATCTCCCAGCGCTGTTGCTAGTTTTGTGAGGCGCCAACTTGCGAAGACCTTAAGGAGCCGGGTATAAATTCTTTCCTTACGGTTTGGTGTTTTGGGTTCCTGACTTGGATGGGTAGAGCCCCTACTACGTCAACCTTCTTATCGGGGGATTCGACTGCACTACTGGAAAGCCCCATCTTTACTGGCTAGACTACCTAGCGTCATCGGCGGCTGTACCTTATGCTGCTCATGGATATGCTCAGTACTATTGTTTGTCGATTCTGGATAAGCATCATCATCCTGATATCACCTTGGAGGAGGGGAAGAAGTTGATGAAGATGTGTCATGATGAGGTCCGTATCCCTCATTACTATTTAGTTTGGCGGCTGGATTTTGTTAATATGTGGATATAGCTGGTCAAGAGGTTGCCGATAGACTTCAAGGGATTGACGGTAAAGGCAGTCACGAAGAATGGTGTGGAAGTTGTCCAGATTTAAGGTTCTGTGCATAGGCGGTTCGCGTTATTGTTTAATGTAGAAACTTTAATCGCGGATTAAATAACCTCACTGATATCCAATGCGCCTTGATCTCTTCGGCTCTGGTTAAATATACAAGTCCAGGTCCAATCCTGATCCAACGAGCTAGGGGACGTCTTGTTGCCAGTGATAGGGCTTGCAGTTGCAGAGCGTTTGGGGTGGATGTAAGGTGCCTATAGGAAGCTTAGGCCGTAGCATGATATCTCAATAATTCTGCAGCTCTTGTTTGTGTTCGCACTGGGCTGCTTCCACGATGGTTCCAACTGTAGCACTTAGTTTAGGTACTCCGAGATATTTCTAAGCGCTCGGGTACGGTAATTAGTTCTGCGACATAATTTCCCTCCAACCCATGCTATTCCGATACATCCTCTAGTATTAAAGGTGGGGGTTGCTTCTCGGATTTTAACATGGATGGCGTTGAGCCCGACTGGAAAATGCTTGCCGGCAGAATTGGCTGTTCACATCGCCAAGCCAACCACCTTTCCATCCCGCATCCCTTCCCGGAACATCTAGGTCTACTTACTGTGCAGGAGGAAACACAAAAGGGATCACTAGCCCCCGCTCGCAGCAGCATCCCTCCTCATTCATTCCCTCCCCTCTTATTCCCTCCCTCGCTTCACCAACTATGCTCGCTCTGAAACGTCTGTCAACTTCCCGCACGACCTCCGTGACTCGCGGGTATTCCACCTCCTCCGGATACACTTCCACTGCGAAGAATTTGCTCATTAATGCTGAAACTAAGGTTATCTTTCAAGGTTTGTACACCCATAACCTCTCTAGGGGAGGGAGAAAGGTTTGGGGGGGAGGGGGAAACTATGCTGATGTATTATGTACAGGGTTTACCGGAAAACAAGGAACGTATGTTTAATCCTCGGATGGTCGTGTTGGTGATGGTAGAAGTCGGATGGGTGTAAGAGGGGCGGTTGACGGAGGTGGGAGGGTGTTTTTAGGTTTCATGCGCAGCAAGCGATTGAGTACGGTACGAAGGTTGTCGGTGGAATTAGTCCCAATAAGGCTGGAAGTAGGCATTTGGACCGTCCAGTTTTTCGTACTGTGAGGGATGCTATCAGCGAGGTTGGAGGTATGTTTTTTTTCCTTTCAGGATTCCTGCCAGTGTTATGTGGACGGGGAATTTATTCTAGTGTAGCCGATGCAAGTGCTATATTCGTTCCGCCTCCGGTCGCAGCAAAGTCTATAGAGGAGGCGATCGAGGCAGAGGTCAAGCTTGTTGTTTGGTGAGTGTTTGAGTGGGTCCCCTGGGTTTTGTGCTTGGGATGGCATTGATGGAGGTTAGTATCACCGAAGGGATTCCTCAGAATGACATGGTCCGGGTTGTGGATATGTTGAAGGCGCAGAATAAGACTAGGTTCGTTATATGGCTTGCGGCGGGGAGGAAGCAAGACTGATAGTGGGATAGATTGGTGGGACCGAACTGCCCTGGAATCATTGTATGTCTACCTAGCACCGATATTTGGGGAGGGAGAACCTTTTCTGATAGCGGTGTAGTCCCCAGGCCAGTGCAAAATTGGAATTATGCCAGGTTTCATCCACAAGAGAGGCAGAATCGGTATTGTCTCGAGATCTGGGACTCTTACTTACGAGGCTGTAAACCAAACCACCCAGGTTGGACTTGGCCAGAGCTTGGTTATTGGGTGCACATCTCCCCTTTGAGCCAGCACAACGAAGGCTGATTACGGGATTTAGTATCGGAGGTGATCCCTTCTCCGGGACCTCTTTCACTGACGCCTTGAGTGTTTTCCTGGAAGATGATGGAACCGATGGTATTACTTTATAGATAGTTTGTGTTAGGGTGACGCTAACAAGTTATAGGAATCATTATGATCGGTGAAATCGGGGGCTCTGCAGAAGAAGATGCTGCTGATTACCTGAAAGCCAACAACACCAAGAATAAGCCAATCGTATCATTCATCGCCGGTATCTCTGCGCCCCCAGGAAGGCGGATGGGTCACGCCGGTATGTTTTCTCCCTCTCTCCCTCTCTCCCCCCTACCCCATAACCCGACTCATTGTTCCTTCTAGGTGCCATCGTCAGTGGCGGCAAGGGAGGAGCCGAGTCCAAGATTTCGGCGCTCGAGGGTGCTGGTGCCATTGTCGAGCGTAGCCCCGCTGCCCTGGGAAAGAGTCTATACGAACAATTTGTGAAGCGAGACTTGTTGTGAATTGAGATAGGGCGGTAATCCTTATGTTATAGAGATGTTTGGAATTTGGAAGGGCGGGGAAACTGCCTATTTGTAACCTAATGGTAGCAAAATATGCCCGTTATCCTAGGGCGATCTGAATGCTGGTCATGGGATATCACTCGGGGACTTTTTGGATTTTGTGTTCAACTTATCCACTCTGCAGGCTAGCCTCTTTTCGCAACCAGTTCCCTTCACCACTTGCCCCTTTCCCACCACTCCTTTCGTCGTTGAACCTGATAGCGCCAGTGAGCGTAGGAGAGAGAGAGGAAGGGAACTTGATGTATTTCCTAGCTACGGCCGTTGCTACATGCGCGGAAATACTGGACAGCCAAACCTTGCTCGCTCGAGGCTCACCCAGACCCTAACGACCATGAGGATAGCCCAAGTATGATACCACATCCCAACAAAACCACTCCTGACCCCTTCTCCCTCCAGCCTCACGACCACGCTTTGTTCAACTATGGTATACTACTTTCTCATCAGTTGTCATTTCTTGTTCTTTGATCCCTTTTCTTCCGACGTTTTTGGTGAGTCACCAAGCTTGGCTTTCTTCTTCCCCCCCGCTCTCTTATGCATCCCTTGACAGAGGACATAAGCCCAACCCCAAGCGTGTAGCAAAAAATTAAACTCCTCTTCTCTTTCTCTAGCTACACACAACTATATCTCTAGTTAGCAGTTTGCAGCTTTGGTTTTAGGGGATCGAGGTTTTGCGATGCTAGGTGAGTTGCTCGTCGTAGATTAATGGGAAGAGAGACATTCTGTGACGCTGGCACCTATTACCTGGAGCTGTCTGCATGAGATCGGCAAAGCTCTAGCGGGGGGTGCTGTGTAGCTGCCAAGACCGATAGCTTAGAACTTAGGGCAGACATGCAAAGGCCCGCAGCATCCAGACCCTGCCTTGGGCCACATATGATACAACTAGATATGGTATCATACATATGCATAGCAAAAGCAATTCGACTTAGACCGCAGAGTGCCGACCAGATCGAATACTATGTTTCCGGGATCGAGTTCACCAAAAATGCCATTTCCAGTGTTCCAGATAGAGCGAAAATTCCCAACTCCCAAGTCTCTCACAGCCAGAGAGCCTTTTTCCTCCGCCTTCCCAATCCCCAGCCCCCCTGAGCGCAGCAGCGACTCTGCACTTCTGACTCAAACTCCACATCGTGAAATCATCGTACCTTCTCAAAGCCAAGCACAACCCGATTCAAACCCTCCCCGCCATAGACACCTCCCGCGATGTTGGGAATGCCGCCCACCTCACACACCCCCTGCCCCGCCGCTATGAAAGGCCACGGGAACGTGGTGGGTACACTCCTTAGCCGGAAAGACGTAGATGTCAGTGAGCGGTCCCACCCCGACAATCCCGTGTGACGTCGACGCATCGTTGCACCAAACTTTCCGCGGTGGAATGCGTCTTCCGATCCAGCGCGTTAACGGACGTGTGATGTATGATACTTATCTCGAGCTTTCATTGAAGGATCAAGATTGAGCGGAACCGGTCCAGAAGTTATGTACCGACTCTATTCCCCCCCCCCCCAAAAAAAAGCGAAAGGAAGTTTTTATTTACTATCGACACTTCTAGAGAGTGTTATCGGGGCGCGGAGGTTTATAACTAGAGTGAATTAAGCTATGGAGCTAGGTACTCTCGGAGCCTATAAAAATGGTGGATAACTGGCGAGCGATGGCGAGGTTCGCGTCCTCATGAGTTGTGGTGTCTCGGATGTGATACTATCTATGATATCCTGGGCAATTGGTTAGTTCTGTGTAGAAAATTTTTGTAATCTGGATAAAAAGGGATGGACAACTGCTGGAGATATTAGCCTGGGGGAGGAAAGGAAAGAATGAGAGAAATGAGAGACTATCATAATTGCGGTTATTATGTATGTATATGGTGCGTGGGCTCTATAAGTGTGTGGGTAACTGTAGGGAGAGAGATAATTACTAGCTGTAGAGTCATGGGCGTTATAACAAGAAAAATGCTTTTTTTTTTTGGAGAGGAGTACGCATTTCGTATCATACCTGACCCATATATGGAGAGATCAATGTTGGGGTCAGGGAGGGTAGTTATACCCAACTGACAAGTTTTTCTGATATGATAAAGCAGTGAAATGATACCGCAGCTTAGTTTCAAGTATTCTACGAGCTGTATTATAGATAACCACAAAGTATACCACACCAGTTCCTAAGTTGAGTAGTTCTATACATAACGAAAATTTTTGTAAGACTTCACAGTAGTAGGATGTGGGGGTTTAACACGACCTCTGATACCCCCCTCCTGCCAAATTTCCGATCAGCAATTCTCAATCCGTATCAATGTAAGAACCGTACTATAGAGTAAAAAAAAACCCCCCCAACTAACCGCAATTCGCAAGCGTGAGTACGATACCAGTATAAAGTTAAGTTAAAAGCAGTGCAAGAGATTAAACCTCTTCATAGCAATCTCCCTTAATAGTGATAAAACATGAGGTCTGTGATATACAGCAAGAGAGTGCGGTCGACAGACTCACAAATCAAGTAAATTGACATCCAGGTATGATAATATATTGATTGACATCGTTAGTACTAGCCAGATCTTAATAATGGCCGCTACCATTAATGTCAAATGGGTAATTGGAAGGCCCATTTTTTTTTTTACCGAAAACCTCTACCATCCCTTCGTATTTTATATTTTTATATTTTTCCCTGTGCGAATGCAGCTTCCGCAAACATGATCATCTCACCCTGAAAGTGTTAGATAGTAGAGGTACTCTTGGCATGGACACATGGACACTGATATCACAATCCCTTCTCATGACGATCGGTGAACGGGGCCTGGTATGTTCACCACACATTACTGTACGTTACGTATCGTATCGAGTGGTACCATGAGAGCGCTCGAGTATGATACCTTAGCTTGGACTTACCATTCGAATCCTAGTTTAGCCGAGTGACGGGTTGTGAGTAAGGGTGTCTGAGGATGCTTGTGTAGGGGTTTTTCCGCACGGGGCATCATATCATATGATACTCAGGCTCTTGCATACACCCAGGTATGATATAATACGGGAATTGCGCCCCACCCTACCCGGATTTCTGGCACGGGCAAGTGAGGTCATTTTTATAGATGACGATGGACCGGTACGAATCTGATACTAGCGCAGATGTACTACTATTGTTACGAGTTGATATGTGGAGCTAATATCGCCGATACACCCCACCGCCGGAATTACAGCACCTAGGTAGGATATGAGTAATCGGATCATAAATTCTAGTATAAACTAGCCATCGCATAAGTTGCTTCTGCCTGTACTCGTACTTAGGAAAGACCCATTTCTACAAGCCAAAAGAAAACGCGAGCAAAGGTGAAAGAAGAGAGAAAAAAAAAAGAAAGAACGCAAGCGAGCATAGACAAAACGACCTCCCAAGCTACGTTTAAAAGTCCTCAATTTTCAATATGTTACTCATATCCTGCAGCTGCATTTCTGCCCCCTTCCACGCCCGGTCAATAACCTCCACTCTTTTAGCATCCCTTGGCGTGATAGAAGCCTTATACCTAACCGGCCGGCTCATGAAACCTTGGGTCATATTCCACTCATCAACAGGGATCACGGTACCGTCGGAATTCTTCGCATACTCGACATTGAATCCCCAAAGAATCCTAGCGTAGTTAACAAACAGACTGTTGGAGGAAATGTGCCTTCCTGGGCAGGCCCGTCGCCCGAATCCGAAGCCGTAGTGTACATTCTCTCTGTCGTCCCATCTCTCGGGCATGAACTTGGTCGGGTTGGGGTAGGCTTCAGGGTCTTGATGGATACTCCAGAGGTTGCCGACTACGATGGCGCCCTTCGGGATGCGGTAGCCCATGTACTCGTCGTCTTCCTCTACCACGTGAGGGACACCTCCAGCGGAGGGCGAACGCCAGCGGAGGACTTCATCAACGCAGTTACAGACATAAGGGAGGTTGTCTTTGTCGTCGAAGGTTGGGAGACGATCGGGGCCAACGACGCGGTCAAGTTCTTCTTGCGCGCGCTTGAGGGCTTCAGGGTGCTTGAGGAGGGCGAGGATGAAGATTTCCAGAGCGATGGTGGTGGAGTCACTACCGGCCTCGTATAGGAAACCGACCATGAAAGCAAGTTCTAGAGGAGAGACGTTCTGCGCTTCCTTCGTTCTTGCGATTTCCTTGGTCCAGTTCCAGCCCTTGCGTTGGAGGGCTTCATCCCGGTTAAAAGTATGCATCTTTTCGGCCCAGTTATAGAAGTTATCGCCGATGCGCTTCCAGGGTGCCACAAAGGTTGGGAGATAGTTCAAGAGTGGAAATGAATCGACAATCCAGGTCCCTAGACGGGCAGAGTAGAGGAAGTTACTAGTGATTTCGTCGATGGCTACAACATCCTCCTCATCACCGCGGGGCATACGTTTTCCATAGGCTAGAGCGAAAATGACGGATGAGTTATACCTGACGAATGTGTTAGGTATGGGTTCATCAAACGAAGAATGACATGACTGACCTATGGAAACTATCAAAGAAGCCCTCCGGGCGGTCAACAAGTTCTTTGATCAATTGTATGCTCTCGAGATCCTGGAACCCCTTGTATTTGTTTACGATGTTCTGGTTGATGACCTGTCCCTGAAGACGACGGTGCATTCTCCATTTGTCGCCTCTTTGCAGAAGCACGACTCTCATTTCTACATTTCATTAAAATTATTTCCACATAAGATGGATGGATTAATGATTGCTTGCCTCTAGAAACATTTTCACCGGCCATAACAGACCTCGGTCTATCACATATTGCAATTAGCTTAAACCCCAACAATTCAAATAAGCCTGTAAACAAAGCAAGTGAATTTCTACAAGGCAAAACGGACAAGCTTTTCAAGCAAATAAACGTTTTAAAGATCTGCATACCTGGAAGAGTAAATCTTCGACCTCTTCTCTAGCAAATCTCTTGCTGCCTTCTGTGTCCCCAATACAATGACTGTATCTTTTCCAAGCTTGAGCCTGTAGATGGGTCCATATTGCTTAGTCCATTCGGCCTGTTTTCGCCACGGGTTTATTAGAGGAATCTGAAAGCTATTTCCGACTATCGGAAGACGCGGTGGCCCAGGCGGAAGCGGTAGGGGGTCCTTTCCCCTGAAGAGTTGCTGCGCAAGAATCCCCGCCGACAGTACTAGTAGGATCAATGCGGCGGTCGAACCCCCCGGGAGCGAAAAAATGGTTTGAGTGAGAGACATACTCGCTAGAACCCTTTCCCAAAGGAATGAGAGCACTATCCTAATTGAAGAGGCAGAGCAGGGAAAGAGTGGGAATCCCCGCAATCACGAAGGTATTATATTCTTCTTCTCAACACCGCTGGACCGTCACGGACAATCGCAAGGCCCAGATTAACACCCAACTATATACCACCCTACTCGGAGTCCCCACTCGCTGAGAGCCTCCCACATGGCGGAAACGCTGGAGAACACAAGTCTATAAGGGTTCACAAGCATCCCCCGTTGCAGCCGTGAGCTGGAAGAGAAGAGAGAGAGAGAGAGAATTCCACAAGGCTTTCCGCTGCCTTGTCAAGAATCCATAAGGATCGTGTGCAAGGACTGGAGTACAGTATGCGCGCACCCCCTGCAAGGTGCAGACCAACGTGCCGCACCGCTGTACTAGTAACGGCCGAAACCGTCTCTCGATACAGTAGAAAACCGGCGCCCAGTCCTCGTCTCCTACTATCCGGTGATTGTTTCGGGGATTAGTCGGTCCGGTACAACGGCTACACTCCCTTTACGGCGGCGGCCCCCACTGCCGTTCCCTCGGAACTGGACCCGGTTGATCGATGGTCCCACATGAACCAATTGTCGTACCGTATCATAATTGGAATGTCTCCAACGACCTTTGGCAAAGTGTGACACGGCGGCGACGGGAATAGGTCGGAGGATTAGTCCGCAACCGCCTGATCTCCCAAAACGTGTTTACTCGTAAGTTACCGACATCCCACCTGACAACTACGTTTTCGTTAGTAGGCACAGGCATTGAGTGGACAGGATAAAGAAAACGGGGTTTCTATGTTGTGCAGTGCACCGCTCTTGAATATGACTTCGATGCATCCAGAAGGGTAGAGGAGTCTGATCACCAGCTTCGGAAAACACGAGCTGGTGGGGAAGCCGGTGTGATGCGCAGCAGGTAGTAATGGCCCCGATTGGTGAGTAAGTTGAGAATCCATCTCACTCCCTATTCGAGTGATGCCCTCAATAACGTTACCCGAGCACCAGTCCCCCGAATGGCAATGCGCATCGTCATCGCGAAATCTGATGATGCCCAACGCCTATCACCCGAGGTTACCCATACAAGTACAGTAGATGCTTACCAAGATCGTCACTCGCTTCCTATGTATTAAAATCGCTATCATAGAATAGAGTTATCAATCGCTCCACCTAACCAAATCCTTTCGGATTATCCCTACAAGTACTCAATCAGTGGCTGCGATCCCCCATCCTACAAGCAAAAGTCTACTCGCGGGGCCGAGTGACTCCTGCCGATAACCCCACCGACTCTCTACCAACATCAAAGCAAAAGTGCAAAAACACCACATATATACCGGTATTTTGAGTACGGTAAAAGTAGCCTAAAGAGGATAGTCTACCAACCACGATAACAAAAATCAGCCCTCCATGCATAATGGTTAGTTGTTAAAAAGGCTCTCATACCAGGGGTCAGTCCCGTACTCTGCTTTCAAAATTGTTGCCTCCACCCGCCAGGAGTTATACGGTCGAGGTCTAGTTAACCCTGGTGCGATCATAGTCGTACGCTAAGTACCGCACTGGCACTGTGTTCTCGCAATTCGCATCATCACTTCCGAGAGACGAGATTAATAGTCTTTTCTAGTAGGCGCCCGGTTTCTAATGCATTCCAAAGGCCAGAAAAGAAAAAGAAAAGCAGAAGCCGATATAATTTAGAAGCACCTAGCAGCAATCAAATGCATAAATAAAGAAATAGCGACCCATTAAGCTCCATCACTTCTCATCATAGGTCACACTGAAAAGGAAAAGTAAGGGATCCTAGAAAGGAAAAACTTTTTGTATATTCTCCCCACGTCACTCACCCATAGGAGCCCTAAAGCCATATCAGAGTATCGCATTCAGCAATCTCGCAGCCATACTCGTTTCGCACGTTAATCCGATAAAACAAAGGCAGTTGAACAATTAGACACCAAGAGAAAATGCGCCAACCCATCCGTGTTCCCACCATTGCGTTTAATCTATACAATACCGGTAGCTATTCCTCGACCGGATCGAGGGATGGTCCCGCCCGGACGATAGTAGCCCACCCGATCAACCGCCAATGCTTGTCGATCCTCCTACTCAGCGCAATCTTCTCGCCATCCTGAGTGCAAGCCGGGCTGGTCAACTGAAGTTTGGCCACATCAGCCTTCACAGCAATAACCTTTGCACCGGTAGCAGTAGATCCAATGTTGACCATAAGAATTTCGTTCTTCGTAAGTTTGGCGACCTTAGCCTGCTTTCCGTCTGCAGTCTTGACACCGAGAAGACGACGGAGCAAGAAGTAGTTGACCTCAAGGTCGGTATATATACTTGGCAAACGCCCCTTAAGACCAAGAACGAACCCAACGAGACGATCCGCACGACAGAGGGTCGGGTCGACACGGGTACCAACACCTATTTCATTCATGAGAAAACCTACAAACAGAGAGGGAATTTCTAAATATAGGTAGGCATACCAATAAGACCACCAGGAACAGCAAATTTCAAATCATTGTTCTCGGCAAACAATGAAACAATTCTGCTGAAGATAGGTTTGCACTGGATTTGTCCCCTATCGGTTTTGGTGACAATTCCCGGTCTGATCTCAATCTCGTCTCCGAGTTTAAGTACACCAGTCAAGATCGAGCCGCCGGCAACACCGCCCTTCAAATCATCAATTTCGGCGCCAGGTTTGTTGACATCGAAAGATCTAATAACGATCATATGAGGCGTTGCAGTGAAATCTCGGATCGGAACAGGAATCTTGGAAACAAGGGCCTCGTTGATAGCATCGATGTTATACTTCAGCTGGGCCGAAATGGGAATAATTGGAGAACCGTCGGCAACGGTGCCACGAATGAACTTCAGAATCGATTGGTAATGCTCTTCAGCAGACGCTTCACGCATGAGGTCAACCTTGTTCTGAAGAATAATAATGTGGTTCAACTTCATGATCTCTATTGCAGCCAAATGTTCGGAAGTCTGCGGCTGCGGGCATGACTCGTTTCCGGCAATCAACAAGAGAGCGGCATCCATGACTGCTGCACCAGACAACATAGTACTCATGAGAATGTCGTGTCCAGGACAATCAACGAAACTAGTGCCATCAGCACAAAACTCAAATATCAATAGCTCCATTGAGGGGCACACTCACGAAACATGTCGTAGTAATTGGTACTTGCCGCCACAGCCTTCGCGTTCGCACTGAGGATCGACTTCCTTATCACTCTTGTAACTTCGGTAATTGCCAGGACGAGGACAGTCAGGATTGTCGCATTTGTAAACCTTTGCATTGGCATAACCAAGCTTGATGGTGATGTTCCTCTCAAGTTCATTCTTGAATCTGACTGTCTGAACCCCAGATATGGCTTTTACAACCGTACTCTTCCCGTGAGCCACATGACCGATGGTGCCAATGTTTATCGTAGCCTGACGAGAGATAATTTCCGGCGAGAGAGGAGAAAGTGCAGAGAGGTCCAGAGTCGATGGGTCAGGTTGCGCCGGTAGAGGCGGTTTGGGGGCAACAACCTCTTGGATCTGTGTGGGTTTTTTTAGGGAAGATTTGAGCTCTTTTGGAGCATCGTCAAAATCGGATTCGTCCGACTGCGGATCTAAACCAGGAGATCCAAGACTCCCTCCATCATCCTGAGTGATAAAGTTTCCGAGTTTGTCAACATGCTCGTCATGTTCAGATGCGAAGTTTTCTTCTTCTCCGCCGTTAGTTGTCATGATTGCGGGGAATGGGAGGTGGGGTGGAAGGTGGGGCCGGATGGGGGATGTCAAGATGGTGGGTTAAATTAAGAGATTTTCCTGGCTGTGAAACTCGGTAAATAAACTGCGAGCGTTCGACAAGGAATCGTGTAGTTTTGTGAGAGGTTTAGTACAAGTACTTAAAGAAAGGTCGTGGGTGAGTCAGGGCAAAGAAAAAAATCAAGACCTGAACAATCAGAGCCTGACTAAGCCACATCACCAGGGAAGATCCTGCCCCAGCCCTAACCCTTTGAATTTTGAATCCTCGGCATAGGATTACTACGGCACTAAAACTCTATGATAACGTTCCGAAATAAGCCTTGGAAAGTTTGAGCTCGCATCACCCAATCCGCGTTACCCTAGCTGAGGTACGCCAAACCCAAATTCCGCGACAAAGGCCCGACTAAGGAGCGCTCAAAATGAGATATCATATGGTATCATAGTAACAAAAAAAGGCCAAGTGGATGCAAAGTAGCACTTTCTCCCCTCCTTCCTAGTCTTTATCTATAAACCCCCAGCAGATGCGCACTAATTAATGAAACATAAATGGCGAGTGACAATCCATGAGTTGCTATAGGACCGACAGTCCAAGGTCACGGGTAGAATTATCTATCCTAACCAATACCCCTTTTTTTTTGCGCTAAAAAGCCAGTTTGCAAGATCCAGCGCTTTATCCGCGGTATAGTTAACATAGTTAAGCTGGAGCCTGGCACCAATGGGACACCATAAACAAATTTACAATAGCGGCTTCATAGAAGTCCGATTATGGCGGGGCAAAAAAAAAAAAAGGGTGGGGCGTTGTATGACACTTAAAGTTCGTCCAAACGCATTAGATTGGTCAATTTAGCAACTCTGATAGTGCGAATGCAGAAGTCTCCGTACCTGTTGTGCACTAAGACCCGGTGTCACTCGTGTAAACATATCATACCTGAGGGCATGCCCAAAAGGTACGCTACAGAGGAAAAATTGTGAAAAGTAAAGCTTCAACCGCTGTCTTTTTTTTAGCGGATGTCTTTTGTTGTGCCGGATGCCCCCCGGTATCATACATTAATTTGAACCGGGTCGGAGCAAGAGGAACATTTGAATTTCCAGAAACAAAGGTTCCGGTAAAAAAGGCAAGGATACGTTCAACCAAAGACGCCTTTCACAAGATTCGAATCTGCTAGAACTTTTGTTTGATATCCATAAGAAAACTAAATTTACTCGTCGTCGTCCTCATCCTGATCCTCCTCATCCTCCGCAACAGTAGTCTGAGCAATACCTGCCCACCACACTTAGTCAGTTACCGCACCCGAAGCGCACCCCTCGTCCAGCACCGCTCATATTCCCAGCGGCTAGAGGGGGGACGGGTAATTTTTCTGGTTTTAAGGATAAAACTTACGATCCAAATCTCTTTGTCCAGTCTGAGAGATCCTTCGTCCACCCTTGGGGCTAATTTCGACAACGCCAATCTTCTCAAGAGCCTGGAGGACCTTGCGGTCAACGGAGCCGGAGGCGTCAACATGGTGGGAGGGACAGGATCCACGGTTCTTCTGTCCACCGTGAGCCTTACGGAGACGGCCAACACCGACGGATTTACGGAGGTAGACATGGCGAGCGACGGCAGCTGCGCGGATGTAGAACCAATCCATAGATTGAGGGGGAAGCTCCTTCATGTGTCCGGTCTTTACGGTATCAACCCAGCCTACAACTTTCTATCAGTAGCTAATCAAATAAATTGCGATTTTATTTTATTCAAAAAAAAAAAGACTTACCGGGAATTTGGAGCTTGCCTTGACGTTTCAAAAAGGCAGCATAGGCGCTAATAAACTTTTGAGCATCAACATCGCGAACGGTGACACCAGGCATGATGGGCAACTGCTTGTTGAAAAATGGGCGTCGGCGGTGTGTTGATAATTGAGGACCGGTGGGCGTGAAGTTATGCTGTTGGTTACTAGCTCTGGAAAAACTTCATGGAAGCAGTTGCCCTGTGTTGAGGCGCTGTGTTGGGGCGCTGGTGGGTGTTGGGCATGACTAGGGTTAGCCCTAAACAGTCACTCTTCGATCGTATCTTGACAGGAAATGATCGGTGCTCCATTTTGACATTGCGGTGAGCTAAAAGCAACTTACCGGTGTGATACAGTATTGTAACCAGTGAACTCTATCCTAGCCCACTAGTGTTGTGTTCTTCTGTGTTTATATTCCATACGGTACGTGCCAAACACCCAATATGGGCTATTCAAACTCCCCAAGATCTACGATAGGCCATGAGTGGGCCCAACGAACAGGGAGACCGGTAGTCCACCCCAGTGCGGGCCCAACGAACAAGCCTTACAAAATGTCTTGGAAGGTGCTGATTTTTCTATGGGCCATTGGTTGAGCCCCCCACTGTCTATCAAAAAATACCAATATGAGAGAGTATGATAGCATAATTGTACGACGTTTACAGCGCCATCTCTATCCGCTTCTATTCCACGGCGGTCTGTTGACTTCCTCTGTTTAGGTAAACGCGGCGTGGGGAATTTCTCAACAAAAGTGGAATGTATGGTTCGTTATTCATTAGATTACGATAGAAGCTTGTAGCCACAGTGATTATCTGTAATACCAAGTTCTACAAAATTTCTCTTGTGATATGACACTCTATCTCTAGAACTCGGGAGGGAGCAACCTGCTTCGTGCCGTACCATACGATTACCGGTACCGCGCGGTAGACTTCGAGTCGTGCCTTGCCAACGCCTTCCCCACTGCAAAGCCAGTAGCGGTTAGCCATAGCGAAGATCTCAGCCCCGATTACCGGCAAGCTAGGATCCCAGTTTACCCTACGGTACTCGCATGATATCAACTCGAGCGCCGTAGGGTACCCGTACAGTACTCGAGTACAAGCTTTGGAGATAAGATACGATACCGGCATCCGTGTGTCACACTGTAAAATGTCGTGAAACCCTGTCTTTCAAGCCAGGATAGGTTTAGTTTGACAAGTTAACAGTTTGGGAACACTGCGGTAGTTAATTCGCCTGGAGATATTAGTGAATTTTACGAGATTTTACGATACTTGTACTCCTACTTATTGGCGACTTAAATAGCGACGGACAGAGACTTCGTCTACTCGGAAGAGCACTCCTATTCACCACTGCGCCGGGAAAGCCATAGAGTATCATAGGCTACAATTTTTTTCATTTACACAGCACAGGACTAGCTTGGCAAGAGTTAGGATATTACCATTGTGATCGAGTACCGTACATATTTCACGACCACCCAAATCAATCATATGAACCCCTTAACTCCCCACCCCACCCAACATTTATCCCGTACGCTACTCCCTCACCGCGATCATGAAACGGATATACTTTTTACAGCCGTTGTGTTGATGTCCCAGATGCCCGGAGCCCATTGCAGACACTCATTCCACCCCACTCCTCCTTCTGATGACGTCCTTGACGATTTGCATCTCCCCGACTGCCTTGATCATACCCCTCTGCTTCTCGATGCGCTCCTCGAGCTCCCTGATCTCTTTCTTTTGCTCCTCCAGGCTGCGATCCACATCCGGGAGATTCGCAACCATAGCCCGAGCCTTTTCCATCTTTAGCCGAATGTGGCTCGATTCGTGGTCGACATCCTTCAACTCAAGTTCCTCTCGGGAAACACGAAGGAGTAACGCGTGAAGATCCGGAACGAAGTCGAAAGCATTCGCAGGAAGGAACTCCGGGGGTGGATTCGAAGTGGCAATTGACGGGGGTTCGTTTGTCATACTGCCGCAGAATGCAGTTCGCCCAAGAGCCAAGAGATGGGGAGAGTGAGATGTGGGGGTTTGGTTGAGGTGTTTTTTCGAAGGTCGGGGAGACTCGTTGCGATGGACGGGATGGAATGGGACAAAGAACGGTACACCAAAATGCCGACACGCACAAATAACTTATCATATCATACTCACGTCGGTCCAAAGCTTGGCTGCGTTTGGTGGGTTTTAAGCCGCCGCTGGGTACCGTTCTGTACCACATGGGGCCGGAACCCGGCGTTGCGAGATAAGCTACACATAAAGAAGGAGGAAAAAAAAAACCGGGGCCACCGCCACCATACATCTCGGGTGAGATACCCACTGGCCAGAAAGTAGATGGGTGAGACCGCTGGGATCCAATTGCATATAGAGCTGTACTCGAGTAGTCATAATCAGTAGAAATCTTCTGGGACCACACAATATTTACCTCATATGGCTGCCCAAACAGATAACCGCACTCACCCCGCCCTAAACATCCCACATCCCTCCTCCTCCCGACCTTCTCTTCTTCTTCCCCTCCCTTCTAGTACCGGTACGGCCCATTCTTCTCTCTCTCTCTCCTAGATAGATATCAGGGTAATCCCTTTTCCATCGGACACTTCTCGATAAAATTATTTTTATCCTCCTTCTCTTTCCCACAAATACCCCGATCCCGTCTAGTATATAAAATATGGTTGACCAGAAGGCAGTTTTGAGTTTGTTTCCCCCATTGGTTAGCCTCGCTTGTCTATATGCCCTGTGCTAATAGATTTGGGCTTTTTTTAGTTGTTATCGACGGTTGGGGGATTTCTCCCTCTGATAATCTCCCTGGAGATGCCATTTACAATGCAAAGACCCCAGTAATGGACTCCTTCCGCGAGAATGCGGACGGATACACTACTCTCGAAGCCTCGTCTCTTGCTGTAGGATTGCCCGAGGGACTAATGGGTAACAGTGAGGTCGGGCATTTGAATATTGGCGCTGGGCGTGTTGTCTGGCAAGATGTAAGCAAAATAAAACACCCTGAAACACCCGGTCAGACTAAAAGAAAAGAAAAGAAAAACTAATGAAACCCCCAGGTTGTTAGAATTGACCAGACCATGAAGAAGGGTGGCTTCCCCGAAACTGAGAACATCAGGGCTTCAATGGTGCATGCAAGGGAGGGGAACGGCCGTCTCCATCTGTTGGGCTTGGTTTCGGACGGTGGAGTACACTCCCACCAGAACCACCTCTACTCTCTACTTTCAACCGCGAAGGAACTTGGGGTTCCACATGTTTATATTCACATGTTCGGCGATGGGCGTGACACAGACCCCAAGAGCAGTGCCAGGTATCTGCAGGAACTGATTGATAAGATCAGCGAGCTTGGTATGGAAGATACTGTCAAGATTGGGACGATCGTGGGAAGATACTACGCTATGGACAGGGACAAGAGGTATAGTAGCACAATAACTAACTCAAAATATCAGTGGTTAAGCTAATTTCTTTAACTCCAGATGGGAGCGTGTTAAAATTGCCTTGGAGGGACTCGTCCTAGGTAAAGGTGAAACCTCGAAGGACCCCGTCGCAACCATCGAAGCCAAATATGCGCATAACGAGACGGATGAGTTCTTGAAGCCGATCATCGTCTCGGGGGAAGAAGCAAGAATCAAAGGTACGCCAACCATTAGCACCCCACGTTCACTGTATCTTAAATAGCGGGGTTTGTGCTGATTTCGAATCAAGATAACGACACCCTTTTCTTCTTCAACTACCGTTCAGATCGTGTGCGTGAAATCACCCAGCTTCTTGGTGTAGACAATTCTCCTCTTCCCGACTTCCCTTATCCCAAGAACATCAATATCACTACAATGACCCAGTACAAGACCGACTATCCTTTCAACATCGCTTTCCCACCACAACGCATGGATGATGTCTTGGCTGAGTGGCTGTCCAGGAAAGGGATCAAGCAGTGCCATGTTGCCGAGACTGAGAAATATGCTCATGTTAGCTTCCCCGTGCACACCACACCGTATATATCAGCTGATCATGTGGGTGGAACAGGTAACTTTCTTCTTCAACGGGGGAGTGGAGCTGCAGTTTGAGAACGAAACCAGAGATATGGTTCCTTCCCCGAAAGTCGCTACCTACGATCAAGACCCCGGGATGTCATGTGCCGCGGTTGCTGAGAAGCTCAGTGAACGTATCGCCGAAGGAAACTTCGAGTTCCTAATGAACAATTTTGCGCCTCCGGACATGGTTGGGCACACCGGTGTCTACCACGCCGCTGTTCAGGCCGTTAGCCACACTGACACCGCGATCGGTGTTGTTTATGAAGCATGCAAAAAACATGGATATATTCTCTTTATCACATCCGACCACGGCAATGCCGAGGAAATGTTGAATGAAGGGGGTACCCCAAAGACCAGTCACACTACCAATCCAGTACCATTTATCATAGCGAATGCACCCAAGGGATGGGGTTTGAAAAAGGAAGATGGGGTTCTGGGCGATGTTGCCCCCACTATCCTAGCCGCGATGGGTTTGGACCAGAGCGATCATATGAGTGGCCAGAGCCTCTTGATCAAGTCCTAGTCTAGTTATCTGCCGGAATGTATTTTAGAGTTTTTTTGCATCTCAGGTGGGCTTAATAGAAGGTGGGTTAAGTGCACTGGATAGAGTATGATAAAATAAACTCAATTCCAAATCTTAGGCTGGGGTACTAGGGGCAACAACATCCCTTGTTCCTAGTATTGTCATGGAACAATTTTTGAAGTATGTGTCTGACTCCCAATTGTATTCTTCCGGGAATTAGCCACGGGTTCTATCCATCCTATCCCACACCAGCCCCCTACCATATATCAAGTTGCCAATACCTATCAATGACGCTTAAGTATCAATAAGAGACAGGTTAACTTAAGGGAAGTAATGTGGGGAGGAAATGGGGGAACACTTGAGTGACTTTGATACAAGTATCATCATTGGCACCTTCCGAACCTCCAAAACTGTACCTGAAGACAGAATTATTGCGTCACCTTTTGTGGAGATAGTCCCCCTTAGCACACCGCAGTCTGGGCATTATCCTTTCCCGTTGTATCACGCCAGGAGTCCTTGGGCAAGCCCCTAATTGCACACGCATCGACACACTTGCGAAGACAGTAGCGCCGGGTTCGCTCATTCTGGTCGGTTCAAACCCAACCCTCTTGCTACCTGGCCCCTGTGCTACCGTGGACCCCTCATTGGAACAGGAAACAACATGCGAGTGATTAAAGGTGATGTAGGGCAATTACTAAAAATGCACCAAACATGCGGTGCGGTGCGCAGACAAACCTCTAGTGCTTGCATCATTCTGCTTCCTACCCCAGCAGCCCAGTAGTTTTTTATGGTGAGGGAACTCTGTAGCCGGAGTAGGCGGACATTCATCTTGGCTTAGTAATAGTATGTTAATATTCCGAGAATTTCCTTCATATAGGTTATTATCTTGGAAAAATTCCATTAACTGTGTGCCCTAAGGAGATTGAAAGGAATTAACATGCCAAAAAATACCCTGGACATTTCAATTCTCTCACCCAAAATCTGCCCCCTTTTACGGTAAGCTTCAATAACTTTATGAAAACAAGATATTTCGATTTCCCCACTATTACTTTGAAGCTAACAAGCTACTCGGGCACCTAATAGAGTTATTTTTTATTTTTTTTTACTTATTGAGACTGTTGTTAAAAAATCTTTAGGCTTTGACTTTGGCCCTCGAGTACTCCACTTAGTACTCCGGCTGATTCCCTCTCACCATATATCCCAAGGTTGTGTAGACTAAGCACCGGCATCATTTTTCTTTGGAATACCGTAATATGATGTCAAGGCATAATTGTGGGGGTGCTGCCTAATTTGGGTAAATTAAGTTGTAACGCGTACCTCGCGTTTCCCAAGTCTCAGGCCTGGTAGACCGGGAAACGCGACAACTGGGTGGCGGAAGAAAGAAAAAAAGGAACCACCACATTTCTCCCCGGCACCTTTGGACACTGAATTTTCTCTCTCTCTCAAAAAGCTTCCACCTACCGGGAGTCCTTCATTCTCCTACTCCTTTCTCCACCCCCCCCCCTTTTTCCTTCCTTTCCAATCCAGCGCTGCAACGGTCGTGACTCGATATCTTCTCGACCGACAACCACCTCATTGCCACCCAACTTGTACCTATACAACTAAGATGTCTTCTGTCGGCAAAAAGAGAAGAATAATTGTTTTAGACAGAAACGGAAACCGGAGGGAGACAGAGTCAGACGAAGACCGCGTTCCTCATAAGAAAGTTAAGAATGATACTCTGGAGCAGCGCCGTGCGCGGTCGTCGCAGCACACGAAGAGTAGCTTCGAGGAGGATCTGGGGAGACTCACTCAAGAAGTCAATGAACTTAAAACAGGTATGGTTGGGAATTAGGTTTTTGTTTGCTACCGATTGGTTTGTCTAATTTGTGTGTAGGGGGACAAGAGCAAGACCAGCACTGGCCCCGACCCAATCTACCAGAAAGTTGGAATCCCGGTGATGAAGATTTGATCTTTCAGCAGATTGAGTGTGATGAGGGAACATTTAACGGGAAAACTACAATTCAGCTGTTTGGTGTGACGGAGGTAAGCTGGACTCAATTGGGTTATTGCTTGCGGGCACATCGGAAAATAAAATTGGATTCTAATAACGGCTTATGATCACAGACTGGCCATTCGGTTCTCCTTCATATCACGGATTTCCACCACTACCTTTACGTCGCGGCCCCGATCGGATTTACTCAGCAGCATCTCCAGGGTTTCAGAGGATTTCTTGAGGCCAAGCTCCAGAATGGCTTGGAACCTGCAATTGCTGGCGTCCAGATTCTCTTGCGTCAGAATCTCTATGGGTTCAATGGAAATCAGCTGTCCCCGTACATTAAGATTGATGTTACCGACCCAAAGCTCATTCCTCGTCTACGGAGTTTGATTGAGCATGGAGATGCAAATTATCAAAAGATGTGGCCTGCCGAGGATGGGGGCCTAAAGACATTTGACGCAATTCAGTATGTGATGAGGTTCATGGTCGACACAGAGATATCCGGAATGAGTTGGGTGGAGGTTCCTGCTGGAGAATACCACTTGGTTGGTCGGAGGGAGAAACAGTCGAACTGCCAGATTGAGGCGACGGTTAACTTCAAGAAGTTAATTGCCCATCCCTCGGAGGGAGAATACCAGAAGATGGCTCCATTGCGGATTCTGTCCTTCGACATCGAGTGTGCTGGGAGGAAGGGAATTTTTCCCGATGCAGAGGTGGATCCTGTCATTCAAATTGCTAATATGATTACGAGATACGGCGAGAGCAAACCATTTATCAGAAATGTCTTCACTCTAGGGACATGTGCGTCTATCGTGAATACACAAGTCCTATCATACAAAAATGAGGGTGAAATGTTGCTCAGTTGGAGTGATTTCTTACATCGGGCGGACCCGGATGTCATCATTGGTTACAATATTGCCAATTTTGATTTCCCTTATCTGCTTGAGCGCGCGAAGAACCTTAAACTTGTCCGGTTCCCCTATTGGACACGACTCGGGCACGTGAAATCGGAAGCAAAGGATTCCAACTTTTCCAGCAAACAGATGGGGAACCGCGATACGAAAGCAACCAACACCGATGGCCGTCTCCAACTCGACTTGTTGCAGTTGGTCCAGCGTGATTACCAGCTTCGTTCGTATACTTTGAATTCTGTTAGTGCCCACTTCCTGGGCGAGCAGAAGGAAGACGTGCACCACAGTATGATCACTGAACTACACAATGGTACTGAGGACTCAAGACGTCGTCTCGCTGTGTATTGTCTTAAGGATGCTTATCTTCCGCAGAGATTGATGGATAAGCTCATGTGTTTGGTCAACTATACAGAGATGGCTCGTGTCACGGGTGTTCCATTTAATTACCTGCTGTCTCGCGGACAGCAGATTAAATTCATTTCACAGCTATACAGGAAGGCTAAGGAGCAAAAATTAGTGGTACCAAACCTCCTACCCCATGGGGGTGATGAGCAGTACGAAGGAGCAACAGTTATTGAGCCAGAGAAGGGATATTACGATGTACCGATTGCGACTCTCGATTTCGCAAGCTTGTATCCTAGTATCATGCAAGCGCATAACCTTTGCTATACGACTCTTGTTAAGAAGGGTACTTGTGACCGACTCGGCCTTCAAAAGGACATTGATTACGAAATAACACCAAATGGCGATCGTTTCGTTAAGGCTCATAGACGCAAGGGGATGGTGCCATTGATTTTGGAGGCCTTGCTTGGAGCAAGGAAGAAGGCAAAAGCGGATCTCAAGAAAGCGACCGATCCTTTCGAGAAGGCCGTTTTGAACGGTAGACAATTGGCCTTAAAGATCTCGGCCAACTCTGTTTATGGCATCACTGGTGCGACGGTGGGGAAGCTGCCATGTTTACAGATTGCATCAAGCGTTACGGGTTACGGTCGTCAAATGATTATGCGAACAAAGGAGGAGGTTGAAAAAAGATACACCATTGCTAATGGATATACCCATGATGCCAAGGTCATATACGGAGACACGGATTCCGTAATGGTGAAGTTTGGGCCCAAAGATCTTCCTACTGCCATGGAGCTCGGAACAGAAGCCGCGGAATTCGTCTCACAGAAATTCATTACTCCTATCAAGCTGGAATTTGAAAAGGTGTACTTTCCGTATCTGCTTATCAATAAAAAGCGGTATGCCGGCCTTTACTGGACGAATACCGAGAAGCACGACAAGATGGACAGTAAGGGAATTGAAACAGTTAGACGAGACAATTGCAGACTGGTTCAAGTTTGTATCGAGACGGTCCTGAGAAAGCTTTTGATTGATCAAGACATCGAAGGGGCCCAGACGTGTGCATTCCTGTCCTTGACTGATGGAACTAGGTTTGGTATGCTAATTAGCAGTTTGTAGATATGTCAAGAATTTGATTTCGGATCTTCTCCAAAACCGCGTTGATATGAGTCAGTTGGTAATCACAAAGGCTCTTTCAAAGAGCGATTATACTGCCAAGCAAGCGCATGTGGAGCTCGCCGAGAGAATGAGGAAACGTGATGCTGGTATGTGGTTCCTTGAATTTTAGGGTGGTGTGTTTTAACGGAGGTAATTGCGTGTGACAGGTTCTGCGCCAACCCTTGGAGATCGTGTCGCCTATGTCATTGTGAAGGGCGCAGGTGGTGCAAAGAATTACGAAAAATCCGAGGATCCAATTTTCGTGCTCGAGAACTCTGTTCCCATTGATACCAAATACTATCTTGAGAATCAGCTTTCGAAGCCCCTGGGCAGAATTTTCGAGCCCATCATTGGTGATAGGAAGGTCCAGCAGCTGTGTGCGTACCCCGTTCTAATATTCCATACTACTAAGTTTAGTGAGTTCTAATATTTTATACATAGTGACCGGTGATCATACGCGCACCATCTCAGTTTCAGCACCCGCAGTCGGCGGACTCATGAAGTTTGCTAAAAAGACGGAAACATGCATGGGATGCAAGATCCCGCTCACAAAGAAGGAAGAGTCTGGTGCTGCTGTTTGCTCAGATTGTGAATCTCGATTTGGCGAACTGTATCAGAAGACTGTAACTAGAGTTTCTGATTTAGAGGTCAAGTTCAGCAGACTCTGGACGCAGTGTCAGAGGTGCCAGGGGAGTATCCATTGCGAGGTCATTTGCAGTTCTCGGGATTGCCCGATCTTTTATATGAGAATGAAGGCGAAGAAGGATGTTGTTGATGCTGGAAAGGACCTGAAGAGGTTTGATGTCGACATTAGTTGGTAGTGGGGGAATTTGTTTGACTTGTGGAATATTCATATATTATGCTTTCTTTTCTTATCTTTTTTTTTCCATGCCTCATTTCCTTGCTCTATCATACCTGCTCTGCCTCTTGGCTTTACTTTTCTCTTTTTCTTTTCGTGCGTCATTTCAGTGCTCTATCTGCCCTACCTCTTGGGTTTAACTTCCCATAGTTTTCTCTCGCTTTTTTTTTGCCTCATTATTGCACTGCATACGTATGGGTGGGGGGGTTAAGGTATTCAGGGAGATGGTTCACTTAGAATGACAATATTCATTAATGCACCTGACATGACTAACAATGAATGCTTTACTCTATTTTCTACTACTGGACTTGAAGGGTGAAAATAGTGGCAATAGATCATACCTTGTGAATTTCTAGCAGCTATCATGAGGTCACCGGGACATCGTGATATAATACTCTAGCCCCCAAAATTCCTGCCATTAGAATTCAGAGCATCTAGCTTACTATCCCATTGATACCATATCGTACAGGCTGTGGTCTATGTCCCTATCTCACCTTCCCTTCCCTAGCTGAAAATTCAGTTCTCCCTCCCTCCCTCCTCTGTATCATTATTATTATCATCATCAGACTCACTTTCCGCACTCTCTCCCGTCATCCTTGATTCACCCTCGTCAGTCGCGACAGCTTGGTATGTATTGTCCTTCCTTTCCTCATCACGCCGGCCAATTATCACGTTTCCGGCGACAAGTAGGCCTGCGCCTAACCACCATGTTGGCGGAAGGGATTCAGCGAATACTGCCCAGCCGAGGAGCGCTGTTGTCTGTATTCAAGAGAAGAAGGTTAGCTTTGGAAAGCGGTGGGAAGGGTGAGGAGAACAAACCATAAAGTTCGCGGAAGTATTGACTATACTAACTTTCGTTGCGGTAGGTCCTTTTGCCAGCGCTGTGGTGAAGAGCCCCCACATCTGCGATGGTTAGAACGTTAATGTCCATTTTTCCACACCATGTTGGAAAGCCAGTAGCCGATACAGCATACGATTGCGTTGAATAATAAATTTAACCCGAAAAACATCTACCCCCGAACCTCATGTTAACCTTGCCCGTGGACATGCATGGGCAGATAGTAGGTACCCCTCGAATAACATATTCGATAACTTTGGAATCAGCCGGCAGGGAGAATAAGCGGGCGATTGAGGCGGAGAGGCTGGTGGTGAGGGCTGTTGTTGTGAGTTTTGCAAAGAGTCCGTTAAATGCGGCCGCTAGCCCGCTGGCGACTGCTAGGTGGAGCCAGGACATTGTTTGGGGGAGTTGTTTGTCTGAAGTTTGTGCAAAATACGGGATCAATGGGGGTTGTGGTTCGGGTATTAAAGTCTTGTATTGTGGTATATGATATCGTAGCTTTGTGGGTTTGATCGGTGGCGATGTCCAGCGTTGACCGGCAGCCGAAGGCCAGCAAGGTGAACCCCTGAAATGTAACGCTAAGCCTTTGATGTGCTGCCGATAACCACGAAAGCCTCAACTACCACTTCCAACGCCCACCTTTTTTTTCTCTTTCTCCTTCTTTATTGCTTCTCGCCAAACCTGCGGCTTCCTCTCTTTCTCTACCCCTCCCCCTTGGTCGTGACATAATGGACCGGCGGAGTTTTACCGTTATCATTGCGGCGGTGGTGCTCAGACTGGCTATGTTTATGGCGTTTCCCTCACTGCCGGATCTACTGACCAATCGTGTGGAACTGTCTACGCCTGTAACGAGCTTTAAACGGTTGCAGGAGGGTTTGTTCTTGTATACCCATGGATTGTCACCTTACGATGGGGGGGTTTTTCACCAGGTTTTTACCTTTCCACCTCTTGGGGGGGCTTCTGCTGACAGCGCTGTTGTAGGCCCCATTACTGCTAGCGTTCTTCACTACACTCCCGTCGAACCCGATCGTCGTATACCTCGTCTACATACTCTCAGATGTGCTCTCGGCATACTCACTCATACAAATTGCCACCTCGGGGGTGAGCGTTTCGACACCCTATCACACCTCATCCAGGAAATCTTCAGCTTGGCCGCCATGGGCTGTCGCCGCAGCGTTCCTGTTCAACCCGTTCTCTATCGCAACCTGTATCGCTCGTCCGACAATCGTGTTCACAAATACTGTGATTCTGACGGCTATTGCAAAGGGGGTTCAAGGGCAGGGTGTTGCCGCTGTGTTAGCTCTCGCAATGGCCTCGTACTTGTCACTTTACCCCGTGCTATTGCTCCCGCCGATGGTCCTGTTAGCGTACGACACCCTGCCAGCGGTTAAGAAGAAGGAGTGCTCTCTAGGGAGCTTTGCCGCCGTGTTGACTTCCGTGTTTACCTTTGCGGCGGCGGGACTCGGCGCGTTGTCATGGGGGATCACGGGCGGGAGTTGGGAGTTTCTGGCATCGACGTATGGGGTGCATCTGCTGCTGCCGGATCTGACGCCGAATGTGGGGCTTTGGTGGTACTTTTTTATCGAGATGTTTGATTCGTTCCGGGAGTTCTTTTTGTGTGTCTTCCAGTTGCATTTGGCAGTTTATCTGGCGGGGTTGTGCTTGCGGTTGAGGTCCGTTATTCTTGTTTCCTGAAAGCTCCGTCGTCGGTATCCTAATTTGGGTAATAGGAAACAACCGCTATTTGTGATTACAACCTTGTTGGGCATAAGCTCCATTTTCAAGTCGTATCCTTCCATTGGGGATACTGCGTTATACCTTTCTTTGCTGTCGCTGTATAGACATATATTCCCATGTATGTCTTTTCTCCCCTCCTCCCTCTTACATTCCGATGCTGATACGGAGCAGTGATGCGCTACACTTTTTTTGTCACCTCCACACTCCTCTACGCCACCCTTTTGGGCCCCGCGTTTTATCATTTATGGATATACGCCGGCTCTGGCAACGCGAACTTCTTTTACGCAATCACCTTGGTGTGGAGTCTTGCGGTCACGGTCCTTGTCTCGGATGCTATCTTTGCCGTGCTGCGGGATGAGTGGGAGACTGAGAGGCCGGAGATGAAGGGGAAGGAGATTGTGCAGATATAATGGGAGGCGGGGGTTGCTTTGGTAGGGCGTTTTTGGGTGGGATTGGATTGGATGGGATGGGATGGGATTTGTTGTAGCTATAGAAGTACATAATAAGATCATATGACACGGTGCTGGGCATTGGCTTGGGTAAGTGACGGGAGTGCGGTTTGCTTGGTCAACTTGTGATTGGGCATGTGAATGCTTGTGGGATGAGTAAAGGTGGTGTGTGTCGGGTATTTGGCGATATACGCCACCTTGAAGGCGTAGGGTCTTACATCATGAAGGATCACTCGCACGCAAGACTTGTCGAGTGAAGTAGAAAAGAGAGTTTAGGTGGAGCAGAGAGAATTCAGTTAGGTACTTTTGTGGGGGGGTATATGATCGTTTGAGTGAGCAAGAATTGTTAACCGTTTTCTTGACTTATCACCAAAGTGGATGACCACTACACTCAAACCCCGCTGTCCCGGATCTCTATAATACGGATACCTCGCTGTCCCGTATAAAATGTTGTGAATTCCAAAAATTTCCACAGTAAAACTTGACTCGTTGTTCCGGATAACCCGCTGTACCGGACAGATTCTTTAGATTTTGGCCGTCCGGGATAACGGGGTGTGAGTGTATATACAATAGAAAGCCCAATAGACCAGATATCCACATTCCTTCCAATCCATACCATCCCTCATTCCAATCTAACCCACGACCAGACGTCCATCTGGTGGCTACATTCTTTCCAATCCACACCATTCCTCCTATCTCCTCACATACGTCTAGACTGCTTCTTGCATGTGGTTATCAGGAAGTCCCTAACAACCCCAGCGATATCACAACATCGAGAAACCTTGCCTGTGCTTGTGTTGTGTTGAAGAACTACGGCACAGTATTATACATGCTCGTCACATCTATCAACAAGTATTCACCTGTGTGCACCACACAGCCTCATGATTATCGGAGGGAATCTTCTAGTTATACGATTGTTTTTATTGTTTTCTTAAATTCTACCTTATCTTGCCCTAGTCCTAGAGAATATCTTGCTCTCTCAATATCAGTGACTTTCATTTCTTTGGGCTTTCGCTCTTACCCTCTTTAAAGTTTTTCCGTCCCAGCTGTCCCGGCAGTTTTGGGGACCGCCTTGTAATGGTATAGAGTTTAGTTCTGTGTGAACCTACAATTCGGGCAAAACCGAATAAAACGAAAACCATCCCCCTCGTGCACAAATCCCTTTACCATCTTCGTATTAATTCACGGAAACGTATCGTATGCCTTCGACCCTAACATGCCGCCTCTGGAGATAGTCTTCCCGCCGTGGTTCCTTGGAGGGAGCCTACTGCACCCCCTGAGTGGATTGGTGCATTTGGGTGGGGATGCTACGTCAATGTAGGGCGAAGATGTATTGAGGCTTGTAGTCCGTGTTTAGTATTAGGTGTTGAGGAGGTTTAGTGGTAGGGGTAAAGTTTTAATAACTGGTGGGTGGATTGGCACGTCCCGGCCAGGGCACCAGATCTCTGGTAGCGTGAAGATGCTGGAAGTGTGGTTTATTGGGGAAGGGGGGGTGAGAGAGGTGGACTAGCGTCTGGATACTGGTGATTGGTGGGTATGATGCTAGTGCTAGCAGATCTAGGGTGATAGTGGAGGTGTTGATAAGGGGGTGCTTGAGTGGAGGCTGGGTATATGATACCATATTGTGCAGGGGCGTCGGGGCGTGACCATCTCGAACTTCCACGGAGGAGCCGGAATATCCCGTTATGCTGCGGTATTGGGCTTGTGGAGTGAGTGTGCTTTTTCTGGGGCTGGTGGAGAAGGGTGAGATGTTCACTAGAGTATGGTGCCTTGCATGCAAAAGGTGTACCGTGCTCCATGCAACATGTAACACTCAACCCTCTATGAGACCAGCACTGTACCCTAAATCCTGGCGCTATAGTAAAACAGTATCTTTCACTTACATCAGCATAATAAATTGATGATATATTAATTTTAATACGGATCAACGGTATTATAATATTATCATGCCAATATTGACTTTATTATATCTCCAAGTCTGCGATATTGGTACTAACACAATGGTGAGACTTGTGCCTTTTATGTATAACTTGAAGCTTGTGGTGACTGGTTGCAAGGCGAGGAGAGGAAGGATTTGAAGGTGCTATAGGCATATTAGGACCCCCACCCCGTGAAATCTCTACCCGCCTCAGTCTCTCTCAGCAAGTATGACTTCGGAGAGTAGAACAATTAACTAGTTGTGTCAGAACTGTTGAAGCCATAGCATTAGAAGTAGGAGGAGAAGTAGATTGATATCGAAGGTAAACAGTAGTCCATCTCATTGTAATTTGCGACAGCCGGAGCCGGTGTCCAGTTTGTGTAAAATTTGGAGGCACAATATCAATGGAGGGATAAAGAGTGCTGGAGTTGGGATATTATTAATTTACCATATTGTTGTGAATACAGGTTGATATTTTATTATGGAGGTAGGATTTAGGGTATAGTGCTAGTCTCATAGAGAGTTGAGCGTTACATGTTGCATGGAGCACGGTACACCTTTTGCGTGCAAGGCACCATATCAAATAGGAGCAGGAGGGGAACTTGGGGCAGAGGAGGAGGGGAAGGGGGGGGGGGGGGTAAATCCTGTGAATGGCAGATATGATACTCTGGAGAAAAAGTGAAACCAAGATGGAAAATCTCGAGTATCATAGAGGATGTGATACCGGCGATAAGGGAAGAGGACAAGGGTAGCCAAGAAGGGAAGTGAATGCCCTGAAACAGCCTTTTACGATATACTTTTCTCGAATTATTCTGCTGAGATACTGGATGGCCCCAATTTCCCGTAGAGTATGGATAGGGTGTTCCTATTTTTACTTTTTATTTTTATTTTCATGGAGTTCGTATTACGAAGGGTTTAGGATACGATAGATTCACAGTGGGTCGCTCGAGTATTCGACGTGTTTCACCCGCTAGGATTAGGGCTTCAGCAATCAGTATATCATAATTATCATAATATAGACGAGATATTAGATAAGGCGCCGCCGCGCCGTCGGGTCCGGGAGAAAGGAATATTACCCCTGTCATGCCTCAGATCTGTCACCTCAAAACGGGAATATATATATTCGTGTAACGGCCTCGCCTCCTCCCCGACCTAGCACTTAAACTAGCAAAAATGCAGTTCGTTGAACATTTTTGGCACCTACTGTCTCTCCACTAGGCAGGTGGAGGGCCCGAACCAGCAACATTCCCTGCCCGCAGGGAAATGACGTGATAGTGATCGGATTCTTTGCAGTTAGACTATCGGAACCTGTCGATTATCACATCTCTTCTTTAGATCTGGGTTTTGATGGTATTTTGGTAGGGATTCTTTTAAAGATACAATAACAAGGCATTGGGAGCTGCAAAATCATTCACCTACGGGTATCGAAGCTAGTCGGTGCGGTACACAGAGTGCGATTGCCCAAGGCTAGATATGCTGTGTTTAGCCACCTTGGTGTTAATCACTTCCCTTCGATTGTATTAAGAGTGCCTTCGTAGCATTGTTTCCGGGGAGAGTGGTGGCACCGTGCTAATATCTTGCTTGAGTAGAGTGAATTATTGGACCATGTGCTATGCAGCCGAAGATTCCCTACTTGGTAAAGGGCGGGAGGGGGGCCGCTCGGGGCTCGGGGGGGGGGGGGCAGAAATAGAACAGAGCGAGAAAGTGTCATACCAATCCTTGTAGGAGGAGGTAGCCCCGACAACATATGGTCCGTTTGACACATCGTCATTCGAGATCACGTTCATCTCAAAATGTGTTTATCTAAACGCGTCTAGAAGGAGTAGGAAAACCCGCAGCACCCAGCTTAATATTACTATCCCCTACTTCCCACCATACATATTGTTGGGAGGCATCGTTATGCGCTTTGGCATGCGGGTAATAAGCTATTAATCTAAACACTACTTTGAAATACCACCCAGACACGTCCTCAAAATGACGATATGCCAAACACCGCCGTCCTATCGAAAACGTGATTTGAGCCCAAAACGCATTTCGAGATGACAGATAGCTCAAATGACAGTTCGCCGAACAGCCCCATAGCGCTTCGCCCGGCTGTCCCGTTTTTTGCGGCACCCCGAGAAAGGTTAGGTTGCGATTGTGGTTCGTTGGGCGTCAACCAAAGGCCCTATCGGGAGCGAACGCTTGGTATGGCATCCTGCTGCATGCGGAATAGGGCTGGGCATGCGCCGCTGAATGGTAGCTCTGCGCCTGTTCCCAGCGAACATCCGTTGCATCCCACGGTTGGCCCTGCCGGAGTACAATACTGGTAGGGGTGGGACGCAACAAGGCTCGAGCCTACTTTTGCCTTTTTGCCCTGGAATGGTTCGTCGGGCCTTCTTTCTCTTTTCTTTTTTTCAATACCTAACTATTGTGCGAGAACATTGGAGTGTGGGCAAGGTATCACAGCAACCACGAATGCAACCCCCCCCCCTGCAAGACCCATGATGCGTATTCGAGTGATATCCTATGATATGTTGGGGGACTGCTCTGTTGCGTTACACTGCCAAGACCCAAAAACTAAACCAAATTCTGTCTTTTCTTTTTCTTCTTTTCTTTTTTTCTGCCTTGGTTACTCTCGGAGGAACAAAATGGCCGCGCACTTATTCTCCTCCTGTTCGTCCGAGGGGAGTTCTACGGCGCTCCTGTCCAACATGGATAAGCTCTCGGTAAGTTATCTGGGGCTGAAGATCCCCTCCCCTGTCGGTGGGTTTACACTTACGGCATTCCCGAGCTATATTACCGTAGACCTCTACCTGACAGGGATCCAGGAACCCACGTTTTTCACTTCCTCGGATTATTGTGATATGTTAAATTTACCGACAGGGCCTTTAGTCATTAGGCCATCAGGCTGATCGAAATTCACCTCTCTTCTTTGAACCTCGAGTGCGATCATCTCCGGGCAGGAAATTTTTCGGGGGGGTCTGAGTGCAATGTTTCCAACTCTGTGACTCTTAAGGTGCGCTTGACGTATTCTATCATGGTTTTTGTTTTTGAAACCGGGTTTGCCTGACGGGGCAGATTTTGAAATAAAGAGGTGATTCGGTCGGGATAATTTAGGTTTCCGCTAGCCAAAGAGACGATGACAGGGACGATGGGCTACGGTACCTTGAAGGAAGTTCGACGATCCAAGGATCGGTTTTTGGTAGGTTGATTACTAGTAGTTGATGAAAACCTTGAGCTGTGATCATTAGTAACCCCTTGGTATCAGAGAAATTTAAGGTTTGTTTATCGATAAACACTAGTCTGTTTGAGTAATTGCAATGGAGCAAACTTTATTATCAGTATAAAATGTCATACTTAGGATACTATAAATGCACTACTTAGCATAACTGTAACAGAAACAGGATTGCTTATATATATTTACTTCTAGTTGACTAACTTGAAATATTTTGATGAGATAGTACTTATTTAGCATTTTAACTTGGCCTAAAACATCTCTATCGGTAAGGGGACCAAAACCTGAAATTTATACACTAATAATTTCTGGTAGTAATCACCAATCTTGACCATATCATCAAGGGTTTATCCACAGTTTTTCAGATGAGATGGATGAGTTGAGATGAGTTCATGTTGATGTTTCAATCCAATCAGCTTTTTTTTTTTACAAATTTTGATCCTGGACCTATTTTAGACCTATCTAAAGTTTTAGAACTCCTGATTTGACCTTCTGATTTCAGCCTACTCTTTTTAGCATATTAGTAGTATCAAATGATAGGTATTTTATCAAGAGGTATGAATGGGGTGAAATGCCACTTTGTGATTGACTGAAGCCCAATCATATACTAGTAGTTTGCCTCCCACCCAACATCCAGCTTTAATAGGTTAGCATCACTGGAATAGTGAGATGGATGGACAAAAAAAAAAAGAAAGAAAGTAAAATGCACAGTTACGTAGCCTGCAGGTTTAGTCATTACCATTTTAGATTAAGAGCCACCCCACAATTGTCCGGGCATATTTCTCGGACAGATTCAAGTTAGGAGTATGATACTACATAGAATAGTCAGCTGTGGCAGAATAAACAAATAAAAACGCACTGCCACATGATCTGCAGGTTTAGTCAGTATCACGAGCATTTCTTCCGCCCCACCCACGACTTTCTCAGGCTTTCCCAGTTAGCAACATGTAGTAAAAAAAGCAATGTAAATACCATGCGAGGACGGTACCTTACTATCAAGGCAAAATTAAGGCCATTCGGGGGGGTGCGTGGTTCTAGAATGGGGGCAAGTCGGGTGCAGTACCCGTATGATACAATATCTAAGCCTAGCATGTGGCTCGGGAATCAAACCGTGGCACACCAAACCTGCTTACATTGTTACCATGATGTGAAAGCCTGACTCGTGTCACTCGGCTATGATGACTCGGCATTCCTAAATTAGGTGTACCGATACTGCGATGCTTCATGTACAAGCTCGAGCACGATACCGACCCAGAGCTGCAGAACTGGCTGCAGTCACGCCCGGGATCCGAGTAAGGGAAGTAGCAGGGCGAGCGGCGTTACACACCAAAGTATGTAGCTTTTCCGTATTGACATCAACCAGGAGTTCGGCACTGAGGTGAGAACGGTTTCAAATGCTTGTCCTTCTGCTTGTCCTCCTTTTGTTTTGGGAACCTGGGTATCATTTCTGCTATGCCAGTTTAATTCAAGTGGGGGTGCCAACTTGAAAATCCTCAAATTGCCACACCAAAAAAACGGCTTCTAGAGCGGTGCTGTGAAGGTAATATCAATTCTGGTAGTTATAGATTGAGGCTTGTTTGACAGGGGGCTTTCTAAAGTTATTGTGGGTATCACAATTCCCAGAGATAATTGAAGCTATCTATGCAACGTCCCGGATTTTAAATATTACTTGGCAGTTTGTGATAACTCCGAATGACGTTTTTTTTTTTTTGGTGGGAGAATGCCGTTGTGCCACAATTTTCCACACTCGTGCGCCGGCTATATATTGAACGTAGGAAAGCTGTTTACCATAGGGATCAACCAATAGCAAGGCCGGAAGGGCAGCTAACACACCAATCGCAGCCCTTCCATCCACTCCCCGTCCACCCCCCGTCCAATACTTTGCACAGCCAGGTTCACTATATCCGGGCGCTACTGTAACACTCTCTACGGTTTTCTGCCTCGTATGATCCACCGGGACGGTATGTGCGAAGCAGCAGACTAACCCTGAACTAGCATGACGATTGGGTGGCCAGGCACCAGATGAGAATTGATTGATGGCTAACCTAACTTTGAGACGGAGCAGCGAGTGAAGAAAGCCCAAGGGGGATAGGAGGTGTGCAAGGACTAGGAGGAAATGTCAAATGTTGTATTCTGTGCGAAGAAACCCCGGCTATCTCCTCGACTGCGTCACTGTGCTTCTAGATTCGGTCCACTAGAATCTGGGAGTGTGACAGTACATCCAGTCTCCAAATTTCAACCGCGGATGTTTTTTTTTTCCGAAAACCTCGTCTGACGATAGGCTGTTGAAGGGCCCGCGATAACTTACACTTCCTGATTATTATTTTGGTGAGGTTTTTGGGTGACCGAGCTTGGCTGTAGGCTAGCTAAGGTGTTAGTCGTGCTGACCCTCACGGACCGTCTATCCGGTGCCATATACGAATTTCGGTGCAGTCCCGTCATTAAAGTGGGTAATCCCTGGTAGACTATTACTTTCCCAATATTTCATCACTTCCTGAGTATGATACCTTGAACTCCAAGGATATCATCCTTGCGGGGCTTTGCTGATACCAAGGTTCAGGAATATCCAGCGGCGCAGAGCAAAGGCCCCGAGAGTGTCATCTTCTCGATCAGCGCATTGAACTGGAGGCTGGAAACCTAATCTGTTAGTTATATTTGTTCAGAGTTGACGGGATTGGAGATTCTCTCGGCGCCGTGTCTCATGGGTGTACCGCTGCTACGGGAGTTAAACATGTCCCTTAGCCCAATGAAATAGCTTGGTCTCCCTCTGATCCTTCCTAGGTCACCTGAGCCATTACTCCTAGATAGACGCACCATGCTTTTCTTTTCATTCCCACCCGTGACTACAGGTGGGACCCAAAAAGTGAGCGGCAGGTGGACATTACATGTTTCACACCAAAAACAGCCGACTCCACGTGCTAGTTCCAGACCCAATACTTGTATTAGAAATAAGATAGCTTTATGGAGTGTTCAGAAGAGTAGCACCTATAGGGGATAAATCTTTTCTCAAACCTGTGCGTCAAGACTGCCTGTTTTGGTGAGAAATCTGTATTGTGGTGGAATTTGGGGGTTCAACTGCATATACTACTCTTGCGGAGTTAGGAATTGGGTGGAAATTTGGACACAGAAGGTAATGTCGCTGCTGCCTTCAGTGGTTCTATGGGTAGTTTTTTTATTTTTGTTAATTTTCTCCACTAGAGTATCCCGGTGTGAAATCTGCTATTTTGGGGGTGAGGTATGATACCCGCTTATTGGACCCCATCCGTACATTTTGAGCCCTAACCTAATCCCCTGGGCATGGCGGCAGAAAAAATTAAAAAAATGTCATACTCCCCGGATATTTCTTCCGAGATTCGAGGAGCGATGGGGGTGCAGTACTCGAGTACTTGTGGTAGGCTTCCCCAGCAAGCACATCTGCCCCCGAACTAAATTCCCGGACCAGATTTATATCTCAACAAGGCTGCCAAGACAATAATCCGCCAAGCCAAACCGCCACCCCCACAGCACCACAAGTTCTCACGGTTCACTCCATACACCCATCGCCTGTCAGACTGATCCAGCCTAAAATACATGCTAAGACCTTAATTTCCCCTTCCCTATCGTACCGGAAATGCTAAACATCAGCTGGGTTCAAGCTAACCCCACACTCGCCAGGATCTGTAGTTCCCCGAGCCTTGTCTCAGGGCTCGGGACGACCCGAGGCCTTGGCGACGGGGATACCCGTTTGCCTGAGGAAAGCATTACGTCCTATGAAACCCGGTGGCGTGGTTTAATATGTGCATTTTTCGTGCCCTTGCACTTTTTCCCTTTTCCTCCTTTCGTCTTTTTTTTTTTCTTCTTCCTGCATTTCAACAGATGCTCTGACTGTATCTCTTGTGCCCTAGGGAGAGACAGGGCTAATGGTACTCGTAGTGTTAGTGGTCAGTAGATAGTTAGATAGACTATGCCTGGCCTTTGTGGTTATATGGGCTATGGCTAGTATAATAAATGTTCGTCGACGCAGAGCCGAGTATGCCGAAAGGTACACGCCTGGGCAGCCTAGAGAAAACCTTGAAGGTGGATGCATGGGGGCGGCCCTACTACCGGTACTAGAGGAGAACAGCCGCAGAGATTGAGGGATAATAGTTCTGGGCCCTTCGAAGATAGAGAATAACTGCTGCATTATGTGAATCTCCAATCGCCGTGAGTCCGGGAATTTGGAATAGTTATCGGAGGTCCCGTGAGAGGTTTTTGGCTAGGTGGGAAGTGAAAACTTAAGCCCGGGAATGATCTTTTGCAAAGCTAGAAAGGAAGATATACCCCAAGGACAATGGGAGGGTTCGCACAGCCGCATGACCCGAGCAATGGATTTGCATGAATTCGGCTTGTTGTAGAGGGATATCAGTGAGTTCAGAGATGATATCCCGGAGGTGTAGAATTTGACTGAAAGCCTGATCCACCCCACGGAGATTCGCTAACCCAACTACCGGGAAAACTATTGCACCGGCTGTCTAGTATGAAACGCGGTGGGGTAGGTCAAGTATCTCAGAGATCCTGGTATCTCGGGTGACCACCGCGTCCTTCTTGGGGTGATGGCTCGTGACGGACCGGTGGGCTTAACCAACCGCGAAATATCCTCTGAGATAGACAGTAACAATAGAGCGCTGGGGGCTGGGTGCCTCAACTGAAGCCCTCACAGACCGCCCTGTGGCGCCCCCCCCCTTAGACAAGCAAGGTTCTGAGTAGACGCTATCATAGGCTGAGATACCTAGCACATAGTATAGGTAATGTGGACTGGGGGGCTCCCTGTCTCGGTAGTTGATGTTCCCTTAATCCGGGCATCTAGAGCGGATAGTTCTGCAATTTTCGCGCAGATATCTGCTGATTTCTATCGCATGGACCCAATCTTTGGATGTGCGCAATCCTGAGGGGATCGAGCAAATTACCGACTTCGAGGTTCACTAGAGGCCAGCACCTAGTACGGAAAGCTAAGGAGTGTGTGAGTTAGTGTAGATCGTGCACGGCGCTGTCATATACAAGTGTGTAGCACGAACCCGAGGTCTCGACCCATACTCGCGACGTGGTTTAGGTGACATGTAGTTTTGTAAATTGGATGAGAGAGAGGCTTGCTTGATGGAAGGAACACGAAGGGTTGTTGGTGGTGGGGGGTAGCCGCTCCTGATTTGCTAGACACCGAGCAGTACTACTGGTCCAAAGAATTGATAGTTAAACTCGATACCCGGCGTAACTTTTCTATTTGAGGAAGTCAGGGCCAGTGACCGGATGAAAACGGTGGAAAAAAAAAAGGAACATGTTTTTCACCGCAGATCTTATCCTCCATCATAGAATCTTTAGAAGGTTTCTCGCTGCCGTTTGACGGCAGCGGTGCAATCATGATGTCTCACTCATAAATTTCTGCAGGGCTCAAGCTCGCTAACCGCCCTTGCACATGGTCGATTACCAATGCTTGGCAGCAGCCCCACCAATGAATTTTTTTTGAGTTTACCCGCAACAGACCTTTCGGGCTCACCTCGACAACCGGTCCACCATGCCGAAAGCCAAAAAACAGCCTCGCCCAGTGGGCAATCCCCCATACTCTCGTCCAAACTCTGCAGCAAAAGAAGCAGCTTCGAAAACTGTCAACAATGTCTTCCGCATGAATACAGAGCTTGGACAGCATATCCTGAAAAACCCAGGTGTGGCCCAGGCAATCGTGGACAAGGCTGGCCTCAAGCAATCTGATGTAATTTACCTGATTGGAGAAAAAAAAATCTCACTGGCTGCAACAGTTTACTAACCTTTGTAGGTTGTCCTAGAAGTTGGCCCGGGGACGGGAAACCTCACCGTCAAGATTTTGGAGCACGCGCGGAAGGTTATCGCGGTAGAGATGGACCCCCGTATGGCTGCGGAGCTCACCAAGCGCGTGCAAGGCAAACCGGAGCAAAAACGCCTAGAAATCCTCCTGGGCGATGTCATAAAAACCGAACTCCCCTATTTCGACGTTTGCATATCCAACACACCCTACCAGATTTCCTCGCCGCTGGTGTTCAAGCTGCTCGCTCTATCACCTGCCCCAAGGACTTGCGTCCTTATGTTCCAACGGGAGTTCGCGATGCGCGTAGTAGCACGTCCCGGCGATGCGCTCTATTGCCGGCTGAGCGTCAATGCCCAGATGTGGGCGAAATGTACGCACATCATGAAGGTTGGGAAGAACAATTTCAAGCCCCCGCCGCAGGTGGAGTCATCGGTCATCAGGATTGAACCCAAAACCCCCAGACCGCCAATTTCTTACGACGAATGGGATGGACTGTTGAGGATTGTGTTTGTTAGGAAAAATAAGACGATTGCTGCGGGGTTCAAGTCCAGTGCCGTCATGGCACTTGTGGAGAAGAACTACAGGACTTGGTGTGCAGCCAATAATGTCAAGCTGGAAGGTGATGACGGCGAGGCTCATCTGGTTGACATAGGAGATAAGGATGAGATGGAAGTCAGCGGGGATGAGATGGGTGATGTCAAAGGAATAAAGACCAAAGCAGGCAAGCGCAGTCGCTCCAAGGTTGGAGAAAAAGTGAAAGGGCTGGTTGAAACCGTGCTATCGGAGACAGAGCTCAGAGAGAAACGGGCAGGAAAGTGCGATGAGGCAGATTTTCTCAGACTATTGTATGCTTTTAATCAGCAGGGTATTCACTTTAGCTAAGCGGACACCCCTGCATACCCCGTTGAGTTTTTTTCTGTGTCGATGGTAATTTTCTCAGACTTAGTGTAAAGTCGAATAAAAGTTTGTGGGAATTCATTACACCTGTAAAGAAAATGAGCCCTTTAGATTATCCAGGCAGAAACCCTTGCTCACGGTGGGAAATCTACCCTTCTTTCACCTTACGAGATAGGAGATGTATGATACCTGGCTAAAGGAACCCAAGCCGTCCATAACTAACCAAAATGACGGATCTTCGCCAATTTTGTTAGTTGATATCTGACCAATTCCTACCAGAGTAAAACTCATGAGAGGACTAGAGAGGCCTCCCCCAACCTCTATCCTGATGCGATATCTCTCGCCACAGCTACGAGCCCCGACACCCCAGAAGAAGCCGCAGGAGGTTCTCGCCAGGGTCATAGGGCTCCATTCATCTAGAGTCTTTTCTTATGACAGCCCTACAGGGTAGTCCTTAAGTTGACGAGAGGCGAAGTCCAAGGTGTAATATTGTAAAAGAAATAAAAATAAGAGATCACGGAAGTGAGCAGAAGCACGGTAGATGAAGTACAGGGATGTGCCAGATACTTCCCCCAGTTGACCAAGGAAACGACATGTGATGGTGGGACAAGTTTGGGCGAGAGCGGTGCGGTCAAGGCTGAGGAGTCAGACACAGCAGGGATTCATTAGTAGCCCACTATTGGATACCGGTATGCCAGTGGGATGGGAACTGAGCCTAGGGACACGGGCGCTCAGTCCGTGAAGACCGAGCGGTAACACACCTGATATTTACGGTTGTAAGTGAGGAACGCGAAGGACCCCCATGGTTAAACATTGCCTATGTGAATGGACCTTGGCTATTCCAGCGGTTGAAAGCCAAAGACACAAAACCACGGTTGGGAACAAACTCTGCTCAGATCCCATCTTGATAAATAACTGAGACACGCCGTTGGATTTCGAAACTGGCTACTTATCGATTCGCGATATAGTTGGCGTTCCCTCCCGTGTAGCCCGAGACATCCCATCCGCTCTTTCATGCATAACCTCTCACTCGGCGGTCCGAAAGTTTATCCACGAACACGAAACATCCTATCCATACCAAAGCGTTTTCAACTCCCTCCACCACCGTACAAGAAGGTCCTCATCGGTCTGCAAGAATTTCGCCCGAAGCTTGTGTACCCCCTCCTTCCGGGCTTGACGCGAGATTTATTTATCTATCTATTTTTCCATTTCTCCCTCCCAAATCTCTTGCCTCAGTCAACATCACTCCGCCGACGCAGACCACCATCTACAGCTCTCTACAGGAGAAAGGATTTCCTTAAAAAAAAATTATCCAACACCCTAATCCCCTGCTAAAACAACTGGGTTTACCACCACCCCAACCCGTCAAGAGGAAGTAGGTCCCCAATCCTAACTACACCCCTCAGATTAACGTCTTTTTTCGCTGAGCTAATTTTTGTAAGATAGATTTAGCAAGAAGAATCCACAACAGCACCAAGATGTCGGAGTTAGTAGGTGCAGAGGCATGGGCAGTTGGGGCGGAAACAGAAGAGTTGGTTGACATGAACGATACCGGTTCGGAAGAGTACCCCAGTGGGAGCGAAAACGGGGAAGAGCATTACAAGCCCTCTCGCAAGCCCCGATGGCGTGAAAAGCTCCCGCGCCCAGCAACCCTCCGCCCAGGGCAGATGTACTTCTCGTCTCACTTCCATGTCAAGCTCACTATATCCCAGCAGAAAAGACTCGGGGCAAGCAACTCTGGCACTAGGAATAAGTGCAGGAAGAGTCGACCTTTGGTAATAGTTGAGGTTTCAGGAGAACGTGCCCTCGCAATGTAAGTTGGACCCTACTCATAATGTTTGGGAGGAGGGGCTAAGTTAGCAGGTTCTCTACTACTAGGGGGGGGGAGACGTGGCGCGGGGTGACAGAAGACATAGCTAGGAGTTTTCTACCCATCTCACCTACGAGGAGTGAGTTTGAAAGACCAGTGGTCAATTTGGCGGACGATGAGCGCCATGTATTCGTTGGGTCCAGTCTCTTCTTCCTAGAAACCCAAAACAAAATCAGCTCGAAGCATCTTAGTGATTACATCGGTAGTCTTACAGAAGAGGGTCTTGCGACCTTGAAGGCCGAGCACAGGAGGTGGGTAGACGGTAGAGGGGTAGTCCCGTCTGTGAGTCATTGGAAGGAGGAGGGTGATGAAGAGGAGGATAAAGATGGCGATGGCGATGAAGATGAGGTGGCCGAGGTGGAGGGTGAGGAGGGAGCGGCAGGTTGCTACAAGAATGCTGATGGTGAGGGTTGGACTACTGTTCCTCCTCGGAAGAGGCCTCAAAGTGTCCGTGGTAGAGGTTGGAGAGACAATAGAAACAAAGGTAACTGTCATGAATCTTTGAGTTGTGGGTATCTAATTGGAGGAAAGAGGGCTCAGATTTGAGAAGCTAATAAGAAACTCCCACTACTGTATCTAATACTGCCTCTCTTATAACTCAAATTATTCCTTTTGCCCATTGTTTTTTGTTGTTTCAAGTTCCCGTACCATTTCGCTTTTTTGCTCTCGTTTCTCGTTACTAGCAATGAAAAAGTATTAGACGGATATACCGAGAGCTAGGAATCTTTAATACCCAATTTTAGAATCTAGAAACTACTTCAACCAGCAGGCGATTATTAACAAATTAATTGCGAACAGATTGCTGTGGCTCGTTAGTTTCATTCAACACTTCTCTAAGATTCTAGCAGTTCGACATTCTGATAACTACCACTGATGTCAAAACCCTTTTCCCTTTCATTCCCTTCCCCTATCGCTTCTACAATCAGTTATAGCGTCGGACTTAATATAGACCGTGTGAGCCCTCAGCTAGGCGGCACCCTCAACGAGGCTAGTTGTAGCTACGAATATTATGATATTTATCAAAGAGGCGCTAACTTAGGGGTTCAAAGTCGCTTTATTGTGGCAAATAGCAGTGTTTTAGGTGTTAGACAACGCCATGCCTGGCTGGGGGTGCCGTCTCACTGAGGGCTGAGGGCTCACATGGTCTACTTTCTTTAGCTCTATCTATCTTTCAATACTTCTGACCATGTCTTGTCTTCCCCCTCTGGCGCTATTTCTGTCGCCCAATATTTTCGACCCCAGTTACCCAATGATTATTCACTCATGACTAGTGAATTAACAACGAGTCGTACTCTTTGTTCATACTGCTCAATCCTCATTGTTAGCGATAACCTGGATTATCTAACTCCCGCTACGAGTATCAGCATCCAGGTTACCCTCCCATCCACCAATTTTTTTTTTCCCCCACCAAATTTTCTTCCGAAACCTTAATCCGACTCCACCAAAATGTCATTGAAAACACATTTCCGCCCCGAAAAGATCATTCAGCCCTTTTACACCGGCGGAAAAGTCGCTCTTGACCAAAGTGGAAGAATATTGGCAACTACGCTTGACGAGGATGTGCTTGTTACCAATTTCGAGACAGGGGAGGAACTGGCTAGACTTGAGGGTGTATGTTTGCCTCCAATATTCTATACGCAATTGACAGCTGACGGTACTAAATGAAATAATAGGATATGGAACCGGTCACTACGCTAGCTTGTGAGTTTTATCCAGACACCGGAGAGATAAAGGCAAGATGCTAATAGAGAATCGCAGTGACACCGGATGCTTCACACTTGATTATTTGCTCGCGCAGCTACTCTATGCGCATATACAGCTTGAGCCCAACTCATAAAGAAAACACTGCCCACGTAAAGCCCGCCCTATTGCGCACCGTCAAGGCGCACACGGCACCTGTAATTGTCGCAGAAACTGACCCGACGGGAACACTCCTCGCTACCGGAGGCGCCGACGGCTTGGTCAAAGTCTGGGACATCAAAGGCGGTTTCGTAACTCACAACCTGCGGGGCCATGGTGGTGTTATTTCCGCGATGAAGTTCTACAGGCCAGAGAATGTCGTGCGTAATGAGCGAGGCGGTCGGAAGAGCAGCAAGGTGACAGCGGACTCAGAAGTTATCGGGTGGCGGCTGGCTACGGGCGCGGATGATGCAATTGTCAGAGTCTGGGATTTGGAAACTAGTAAGTGCATTGCGGCATTGGAGAGCCATGTCAGTGTTGTTCGGGGGTTAGATTGGTCCCGGGATGGCAGGACGTTGGTCAGCGGAAGCAGAGATCAGGTTGTATGCGTTTGGGATGCGAAGGGCCTGAAACTGAAGGGAACTATTCCGGTCTTGGAGGAGTTGGAGACTGTGGGCATTCTACCGACTGGGACTGTTAATCTGGAGGGAGTTGAAGGACAGGTGCTATACATGGGAGGCAAGAAGAACAGGATTCGGTTATGGGATTTATCTGGCGGAAAAGAAATTACTCGAGCCGAGGATGAGGATGAAGAGGGGGGCGCAGAAGGAATTGTAGATATTTTGTTTGTAATACCCTCCCCTCGAGCTTTTTACATTTCACTAATAATCCTAGATACAATCCCTCCCTCAATTCCTTAATATCGATCCACAACGATCAGACCCTTCTCACCCACAGCCTAGAACTCCCAACTCCAAACCCAACAAATCTCCCAGTAATCCGCCGCATCTCCGGCCACCATGACGAAATCATCGATCTCCAATACCTAACCCCAACCTCCTCTCTTATAGCCCTAGCAACAAACTCCGAAGACGTCCGCATCCTCTCTGTCGACAACTCATTCAGCGACGCTGGTATCCTCTATGGCCACGGCGATATCGTAATCTGCCTTGATCGTGATTGGTCTGGATGCTGGCTCGCTACCGGTGGAAAAGACAACGAAGCGCGACTCTGGCATATAGATGAGAAAAACAATTCCTTCACATGCCACTCACGATATACCGGGCATGCCGAGAGTATTGGCGCTATCGCACTCCCGAGAAAAGCCCCACCAGCAGAGAGTGAGGCCGGTAGGAAATTCTCCGCGCCCAAGTTTATGGTAACAGGGAGCCAGGACCGCACGATTAAGATGTGGCAAGTTAGGAAAAGCAAGGCGACCTACACTAAAAAGGCGCATGATAAGGACATAAATGCGATCGACATATCACCTGACGACAGTATGTTCGCCTCTGCATCTCAAGATCGCACGGTGAAGATTTGGTCGCTGGAGGAAGGGGAGGTAATTGGTGTTCTACGTGGTCATCGTCGAGGCGTGTGGTCCGTGAAGTTTGCTCCGTACTCGATCACGGCAGCGGTGGTCGGCGGCATAGAGGGAACCAAGGGCGGTAGAATGGTTGTCACTGGAAGCGGGGATAGAACAGTAAAACTCTGGAGTCTGACAGATTACAGCTGCCTGAAGACTTTCGAAGGGCACACCAACAGCGTTTTAAAAACAGTGTGGCTAACAAGCGGCCTACAAGTCGCCAGTTCCGGCGGCGACGGCCTTGTGAAAGTCTGGGACGTCAAGAGTGGTGAATGTAATACTACCCTAGACAATCACGAAGACAAAGTACCCCCCTCCCCCCTCCCCCTCCTCCCATTACGAACATAACTAACTAGCAACATTAATTCAGGTCTGGGCCCTCGCTGTGCGCCCCGACGACAAAGTCCTCGTCTCCGGTGGTGGCGACTCAGTTGTAACATTCTGGGCTGACGTAACTACCGAAATCGCCGAAACCACTGCGAAAGAAGAGGAAGCGCAAATCGAACAAGAGCAAACACTCCAAAACCATATCCACAACGCCGACTACCGCGCCGCAATCACCCTCGCGCTCACACTAAACCACCCCGGCCGTCTGCTGAACCTCTTCACCGCAGTAGTCAAAACCTCACCTCCAGAGGAAGGCTCGATAAGCGGCCTACTAGCGGTAGATGAGGTCATTGGAAACCTGAGTAACGAGCAATTATCTATCTTAATACTCAGAATCAGAGACTGGAATACGAATGCCAAGACCGCTACAGTCGCGCAGAGGATTATGCATCTTGTGTTTAGGAGCTATGGTGTGCAGCGGTTGTTGGGGTTGAAGGTGGATTTAACGGGGTGGGAGGCTATCCTGAGCTATACGATGAGGCACTACAAGAAGGTGGAGGAGTTAGTTGACGAGAGTTACCTAGTGGATTATACACTCAGGGAGATGGAGGAGATGATGGAGGAGGATGTCGATGGGATGGATGGGATCGAGATTTCGGTAGCGGTTGTATAATAGCTGTAGGAAGAGAATTCAGGGGAGAGTGGGGGGATTGTAAAAAGTATCTGTTACTGCTAGATAGCTAGAGTGCGATATCTGGATAGATAAAAGTTCATCTCATCTTCACAAAATCGCCATAAACAAACAAAACTCTGTCTTTCTAGTAATAACACTCTCCCCAAAATATTCTACCGACCACAGCACTCCACTCCTTAATCGGCCTTTCCATTATATGACACAACACCACTTACACCCACAGATACCGAAACACCATACTTACAGCCCCCAAAGAGCCCAACCGCTAAGAACTCCCTCACACCGCCTCACTCGTAAATCCACAACCCCTTCCTATCAGCCCATCCCCCCACTCTTACCTAAACACCACTCCAAACAAATTCCGAGTCATCGCCCCTCCAATCCTATGGACAATCCGCCACACCCTCTAATATGTGTAATATGTGTTGATCAGATCTTCAACCTCCACCGAGTGGCTAATACAATATCAGTAAAGTTATTTCTACCGTAGTATGAATGCCTGGTGTGAACGCACAAGAGCCTTCTACCCGCGCAGATGACAAGGATAGCCACGAGCCCCGAGGCGGCTGGCTCACTAGCATCCCACCGTACCAACCTTGGTCCCCGGTGATGGGGTGAACACCGGTAGGTCTCAATAGACTACCATCCAGATTAAGTTAACATGGTGATCAGTTCTTGCGGGGAAGGGGTGGGGGGGGCGGAGGAGCTTTTTCTGATCTACTGTAGACCTTACGGGGTACCGCACCCGCACAGCACCCTACCACACCCGAGCGCGAGCAGGCGCGAGCAAGCGCGCTGAAGCAAGGGCAAGTCAGCAGTATGATATCACCCCCACGAATAAGCACTCTTGTACGGTAAATTTAATAGCTTTCAATGATAAGCCGTAGCACCTGCGTGACGTCGAACCACGTGATTCGAGCCAGTCCCCCATCCTCGGCAATCTCCGGCATTCATCACGGAGAGATCAGGAACCCCATCGACTACCGCAGCGCTTCCTTCTTCCTTCATGTCCACCTTCCACTGAGAAAAATACCCAACTCCAAAACACCCTCCCGCCTGCATATACAGACTCCACCATGGGAAACTCCTCCTCCCGCATAACAGCTCAGGACCGGTCTGTCTTCCTCTCCCCCCTCCCCATGCTAGCTCCGCGATTCACAAAAGATACTAACACGAGAGCAGAGCAATCCTAAACATGAAACTCCAACGCGACAAACTCCATATCTACCAAAAGAAGATCCAAACAGTCCTGACCCGTGAGCACGAGATCGCGAAGGAATGCCTCGCACGGGACGACAAATCCCGCGCCCTTCTCGCGCTCCGGCGGCGGAAATACCAGGAACAACTACTCGTAAAAACGGACGCTCAACTCGAAGCTTTAGAAAAGCTGGTAACGTAACCCGCCCCTTTGGGGTTGATAACTCGAGGGGAGCTAATATGAAGAGGTTCCTTAGACGTCGACCATTGAGTTTTCGTTAGTGGAGAAAGCGGTGTTGTATGGGCTGCAGCAGGGGAATCAGGTGCTTAAGGAGATACATAAGGAGATGTCGCTGGAGGCGGTGGAGAGATTGATTGAGGAGACGGACGAGGCTAGGGCGTACCAGAGGGAGGTCAGTAATTTGCTGGCTGGGGCTATGACAAACGAGGAGGAGGATGCGGTAGAGGACGAACTTGAGGCGTTGGAGAGGGAGGTTAGTATTGTCTTTGCTATTGTTATTCTTCCCCAAGGTTGGCTGATCCTGATTTCTCCCCTCCCCCCTTTGCTACATAGATTCTCGGCGCGACAGCGGCACCTACTATGCCCGATGCCCCAAGCACGGTTCCAGTATCACCAGAGGTGCAGGAGGAGGAGGAGGAGGGAAGTGGTGAAACGGAAGCAGAAAAGAAAGCCAAACGAGCGAAGGAGCGGGCAAAAGCTAGGAGAGAGGCGGCGAGAGAAGGAACGGAACCGATGTTGGCATAGGAACTGGAGTTTTTTTTTTTTTTGTTTGCGCCTCTCCTTCAGTTCTATTTCGGCGTTCGGGAATACACACGGTTGATACGGCGGTCTTTTCCTCTAGTTCTCAAAGTAAATATCAGGATTCGGGAATATCATGAGCTATGATACAGGGACTTTTATTAGGCTACATGGAACAATTATGATTATGAACATCTAACTGCTAGCACGGAGGTAGCGCTTCAAACTCGCATCGAGGAGCGGGTCAGTCCCCGGTTCGATTTGTTTCCCTATCCGCTTGTACTTTTCTTGTAACCCCTCCTCATCCAGCATTTCCTCGTCTTCATCCCTTTCTAGTATGCCCTGTCCCGCTTCCTCATCACTTGACTCGATATCGCTCATGACCGCTGGCTCTTCCTTCTTTCCACTGCCACTAACATCAACACCCCTCATCAACCTTCCCAGCTCCTTCTCCTTCTCCTCAAGCTTCTGTTCCTCCCTGCGTTTCCTAGACTTCTCCATCTCCGGCTTGTAATCCTTCTCGTACTCCAAACACTTTCCCTCAACGGCCTTCATAAAGTCACCTATCCCAGCTCCCGTCATAGCGCTAACCGCCACCAAATCCAAATGCTTATAAAACTCGTCAAGCATAAGACTCATAGAGTTTAACAAGCTAGCCATATACCCGCTCCCTCCAATGCCGTCGTCATTCCCCTCCTCTTCCTGGAGCGCTTTTTGAAAAGCCTGGAAATCCGTCATCCACTCCTCGGCAAACCCCGCATCCTGCGCATCCGTCTTGTTGAATACCAGGATCATCGGCAATTTTGTCTTGTAGAGAATGCTACAAGCGTAGAGCATATTGCTCATGAAGGTTGCGGGAGCTTTTGTCCGGGGTGTATCGATTATGTAGGCAATAACAGTGGGGAAGCCCGAAGCGATCGCATCGGTAATAATCGCTCCGCTAGCGCTCCAGACAAAGCACTCAATCTGTCCCGGCGTGTCCACGAGGATGGAATTTATGGAGGATGCGCGCTTCTCGAGAATGCCAATTACTTGGTCCACCTTGGTCGCGAAGAGGTTCAGACAAGTCATGATTCCGCCGTTGGGGCCGAGGTTGTACTGCTTCATCACTTCTTTGTAGTTTACGCTGTCGCGGATGTCGATGTTCCGGGCGAAGGGGACGGTCTTTACGGCGGGGTCCAGGTTGATTATGTATGGTGGCTGTTTCTGGGCGTGGAGGTGGGCGTTCAAGCGCTGCATGAAGGTAGTTTTTCCGGAGCCTGAGAAGGTTTGTTAGTCTCGCGTTTCACGCACTGCGATCGGGGGTGGAGGAGATAATACCGGCCATGCCAACGCAGATGATTGCCGGTGGAGGACCATCTCTTGAAGCTCTAGAGGAGTCAGGAGCGGAAGAGGAAGAGCCTGCCTGCGAGGATTCGCCGATGGGGGTCGAGCTCGCCATTATTATCCACCGCTAAGCTCTCGGGAAGAATTCGAAGGCAAGAGATGTGAGGGTAGTGACAATGTGTATTCTTGATTGGGTTGATGGTTTCGGCGAAACCGGGGGAGAAGAGAGAGAGTTTTTCTAGTTAAAAGAGAAATAAGCTCCTTGAATGACCACCATGGTGGTCCCGAGTGGTGAAAGCTTGGCGTTTTGAGCCGCACTATATCACCAAGAATCACTCGAGAAATCCCCCAACGGAACAACAGTAGAATGTATCGTAGGTATCTTACAGGTTCCGCCAAGAGAGCGAATTATTTTCAAGATGTAGATACAGGCTTACCAAGAGTATCGACTACAATACAGCAAAGCTGGTGCTAGTCGCTTGCTGGGATGCGTGCTACGGGGTAGTGGAGTCCCCGAGTCCGACGAGCACGCTCCGCCAATTGCTTATCCATCTACAGGCACCCTTTAGGTCCCCTTCTAGTGAGATACGGAGTTTCTCTAAGAAGAATAATCTCAGACACAGTAAACCGCCCCCGATAGACGCGCTGAAATATCCGATGCGTTCACTCCTGTATGGCAAGCAGCCCATGACAGCCCGGAAACATTGTACAATTCGTCCCAAGTATATCACAAAGACCTCAAGTTCCCTTCGCAGTTGCCCCGGGCTCTCCAATCTCGATATTTCCCTGGATGGACCTTGTCACATCCTCCACATTCTTTGGCTCCTTCGGTTTAACTGCGCTCTTGCCCGCTTTGCTCTGTAACCTGGCGACTGACCACTTGGGCTCCAGTAATCCAAACTGCCACTTCATCAGGCCCCATCCTCGATCTTCAAACTGGGGGCTTGATCTCCCGACGCGACTTACCATGGATAATAATCGCCATACAGGATCCGACGGTTGCGCTCCAACACCTAGCCAGTATTTAGCTCGCGCAGTATCCAATTCAATGTGTTTTGTGCCCTTTCCTATGCCGTCGACCGGTGGGGCTGGAATGGGGTTATAAGTGCCGATTACTTCTATCGGCCTATTCGTTTGCGCAGTCCTATAAATATCAGCTGAATGAAGTGCATCGGGGGATAGCTGAGGGAGCAGAAAATACCGAGCATGTGCGACGACGATGTTGTAAATCGGTGCATGTCGACGACCAAAGCGTGCCAGACGGATTTTGACGACCATTTTGTGATGTCGACGGGATGGGGGGCCGGAGGCTGAAGGAGGTTTCGATATCGATAGTGAGTGAACTCTGTAAATGTATTCAAGGTGGTTGGAACGGCTCAATCTCGTAGATATCTTCGGTTCATTCCACAGATATACCATTAGCCGATTAATTCAAGGGATATATCCATTTTTGAAGAAAAGGAAAAAAAGGGTTGTGACTTTGCTTTTGCCTCATGCCCCGCCAACGAAAGCGCACGGAAGAATTAAGGAAAAGTTGCCCCACACAAACATCCCTTCACAACCAACTTCAATAACCTGTCATCAACCAGTAATCGTCGATTTATAGCCAGTTCATAATTTTCTTTCTGGATCCATCCGGGCAGCAAATATGGCTCCGCTCGAACTGAACGCATTAATAGCAGCTCTCCCCGAGCACGAAAACGGTTGGGGACCTCCGGTCTCCGTTGAATCAGCGCTGGATGAAGTTCCCTATGCCCCTTACTCAAAGGGGGACAAGCTCGGTCGCATGGCAGATTGGACAACAGATAGTGGAAAGGATGGACGGGATCAGAGGGGTGGAAGACAAGGCTATAACAGGAATTACAGAGGTAAATATTTCCTCCAATGCTTGAGGTATGCGGTACACTAACAGTATGGCACAGATCAAGTATACGGTGCCGGGACATCAAGTCTGTTCTCTTATCAACATGCTGAAGACGAGGCTTCCTTCTCCGTGGTTGATAACCAACGTACCAGCACAAAGACTCGCACAGGTTTCGGTGGCCGCATGACAACCTTCCGTGGCCGCGGTCGCGGTGGTGGTTCTGCACGTGGGGGACGCGGAGGTTCAGCAGGTGGATCTGGGGGTGGATTCCAGAGAGCTGGCGACCGCAGTGGTAGGGACCAAGGTCGTTTCGACAATCGCGGTGGAAGGGGGGGTCGGGGCCGCCGTTTCGGCTGGAAAGACTATGACAAGCCGCAGCGCAATCGTGATGCTTCGGTTGCTGTCAAGCCTGAATGGAAAATGCTCGAGGAAATCGATTTCAACCGCCTGGCTAAGCTCAATCTTGAGACTGGCGATGGTGAGGATGTGGACAACTATGGGTTCCTATCCTACTACGACCGTAGCTACGACAAAGCCGCCGGTACTAAGCCTGCCGAGCGCAAACTCGTTGCCCAAGACCGAGTGGTATTCAACCCGACCACGACCGAGGATCCTGTGATCCAGCAACTTGCGGAGAAGGACGAGGCGACAATATTCGCTACTGACTCTGTGCTTTCGATGTTGATGTGTGCTCCTCGGTCCGTTTACCCCTGGGACATTGTGATCGTTCGTGAGGGCAAGAGGCTTTTCTTCGATAAGCGGGACGGTAGCCAGCTAGACTTTGTCTCGGTCAATGAGAATGCTGCGGATCCACCGCTGGAGGCTAGCGAAGGAAATAAGGATTCCATCAATGCGCCTCACGCACTCTCTATGGAGGCCACCTTCATCAACCAAAATTTTGCTCTCCAAACAGTGAACGAGGAGTCAAAGCACGGCTTTGAGAACCCCAACCCTTTCTACAATGAGGAGGACACTGAGCCACTTGGTTCCAAGGCCTACAAATACCGGCGTTTCGATTTGTCTCTGAACGAGGAGGAGCCTGTACACCTTATTGTGAGGACAGAGTTGGATGCCGTCATGAAGACTCCTAGCGGAGAAGATATGTTCCTCACTGTCAGGGCATTGAACGAGTTCGACGGGCGTGCACAGGGTAGTGGAGGAGCACTCGATTGGCGTACAAAGCTCTCTTCCCAGCGCGGCGCAGTTGTGGCGACAGAAATGAAGAACAATTCCTGCAAGCTCGCCCGCTGGACTGCGCAGGCCATCCTTGCAAAAGCAGACGTGATGAAGCTAGGGTAATATCTCCCTTCCCCCCTACTATCAGTGACATATTCCTAACCAGCTCTCCCGCAGATTCGTCTCCCGTGCAAACCCCAAGGATAACAATCGTCACGTAATCCTCGGCGTCGTGGGATACAAGCCCCGCGAGTTCGCTAACCAGATGAATCTCAACCTCTCGAATGGATGGGGTATTGTTCGCACCATTGTTGACATGTGCATGCACATGCCCGAGGGCAAGTACGTGCTTGTCAAAGACCCCAATAGGCCCGTGCTTAGGTTGTACGAGGTCCCACCGAGCACTTTTGAGGAGCATGAGGATAGCAAGGCTGTTGGCGGAGACGACGATTAGTTTTTCTTTCTTGTTCTCAACTTAAAGCTTTAGTTAAATACAAAAAGTTTTTTTCTTCCTTCATTTTTTCTCTCTCCTGGTAGCGATTTATGCACAAAAGAACATTGTGCTGTGGATGTGCGGGGGTCTCTAGATCATTATTGCCATCTCTTGTGTCCGAATGTCTCTGCCAAATGTTGGTTTCAGAATCCGTGACTTGGGGAGCAAATAATAATAACAATAAGGCCCAGTCCAGCATGCCCCACAAAATATGCGTGTATTGTACGATACAGATGCCACTCGTATAGCATTCCCCAAAACAGCTTATTCTTTAATACCTGAGACTGGTCAACTCCAAAATATAGGGAAACCCCGCAGTTACATACGGAGGCGACAACCCTTCCCCCCCCACCAATTCTCACCAAACCGGAAGGCAGTAAGGGGAATATTAGCTGAGATGTAACTTGGCGAAAATAGCTCTACTGCAATATAAAAGTCTTTGTACCAGCACACTCGTGAATCGTGACACATTATTTGGAAAAAAATAAATAAGATATACCGTACAGTACCGATTTTTCGCCCACCCCCCTGAACTTAATACGGTAGTCCTTCTCCTGCTCCTGCTTCCTATCGAAGCGCCTTCTCCTTTTGTCGAAATGAGCGGAGGGGGTGGATGGATGGATGGATGGATGGATGGATGGATGGGTGCCTACCGGTACTACAGTACCGTATAATACCTATGATAACACCCATGGTACAAGTATTCATTCTCGCTCTCGAATCACGGTACGGTACTGTAGCCTGTCTGAGTGTGGAGAAATAAGCCATTCCCCCCGAAAAAAAAAAGCATTGTGCTGCCGGTACTTGTATTATACCACGGTTATATGACAATATTGTCGATTTATTGGGAACGCGCCCAGCGGGGGATAAAAAAAATGTAAATAAAAATAAAAATAAAAATACCATATACCGTAGGATTGACCGGCAGCATCGCCATTGCAATGGTACGGTACGGTGCAGCGCAGTACGGTACGGTACTGTACTCGAGTAGAAGACCCAGAAAAACATCACTAATCTACTGTATCTAAACCCTTGCATGGACAACTTGTACATGCAGTACGGTACGGCGGGTTACCAATAATTGGGGTATAAAATAATCCCAAAAAAACTTGGCTCCAACCACACAATAAATGCCAGATCCCTTCCTGCTTCCAAATAATGTATAATAGTACCGTACTTTACCGTACCGTACCGGTAATAGGATAGGATGGAGTACCGTAGATGGATGGAACACGCATGCGATGCTTAACTTAGAACTACAGTAGACTGCTGCGTTTACCGACCGGGCATCCGGCATCCAGTCCAACCACTAATTTACCCTTAGACTACTACCTCGACCACCCTTCTGCCCACAAGCCCACCATTTATTCATTCGTTCACCCATTGATTAGATTATGAGTAGACTACCCCACCCATCAACCTGCAGCGGGTACGGAAGCGAAAAACTTGGCGGATCGACAATGACGGACCGGTGGGTCCATCCATCGGGTGGAAACTAAGCTTATTAGGCGGTGCTGGATTGGGGAAGCGCATAGTGCGGTACGGTGCTGCAATAAGTTATCGTGTTATGATGTCGAGTTGCTGTGCTGTGCTTGTGAGTGGACGGACGGGTTGACCACGATCTTTTTTTTTTCTAGGGGGGGGAGGCACATGATTTGGTATAATAGCGGTACCTACTCCGATAGCGCCCGGCTGCCCGTGCTTCAAGTACTCATACAGTGTTCGACGGGTAAAGTGTAGGAAGAGGTGGGTGATCTGGGAAGGCATCTTGGGATTTTGTATATAAAGGAATTTGAAAAGACAAAGGGTTTCGTACAAGATAGCGGGGTATCTGGATTTACCTATGCCACCATCACAGGATACGGTGGGTGACAGTTATGCTGTGCGCTGTGGGTTCGAAATGTTTGAGATTGGCTTCACTAATTCTTACAGGAGACAAGAGTGAGATTAGAATAAGTACTGTACAACTCGTGACCCAGACAAAGGACATTTTCGTTCGAATCGTGCTTCAAAGACCGAGGAGGTAGGACCACATGACGGCTAAGAGTGTTAGAGCTAGGGATGACGACGGTGTTGAAGCCGCAAACCTCGCGGGGGAGGAAGCGGCGCTTAGGACAACGGTAGCGTTCGACCTTGAAGGATCCTTATCACCAAGTCTATACCCCCCCATCCCTGTCCCGTTAAAGCAGTACTTCTCCCAGACCTCGGGAGCACCGAAGCGATCCGCTTCCTTGTCCGAGAAAGTGATGTCGATGCACTTTGTTCCTCGCCCGGTCGCCCCGCCTCGTGGTTAGTCCCGTTGATCCATCTGCCCATCCAATAGGCGAGCAAGGTGAAGAAGGAAGGAAGCGACATACAGAGTACAAGGCAGCCCCCGTCCCGGTCAACTGTATAACCTGAATAGTAGCGTTGACACCATCACTCACGTCCCCCACGATCTTCTTCGGGATCTTGATCTTCGGAAGGCAGAAGGTGCTGTTGGCGCCCGTCTGGTTGAACAGTGGTACCATGGGGACGTTGTATGGGTTCGAGAGTATCTTTTCGTCGATGTTGGAGCCGAGTGCGATGTTAATCGTTGTTAAGGCGAACGCGTGGATAGGGATCAAGGACAGGGCGCCACCAGTAGTGGGCCATTGGGAGCGGTTCGTTGTTGGGGCGATGCCTGTTTTGGTTTGTATTTATTATGAGATCGGGCTTTTACTTATTTGCGGGGAGACTCTGCGCGGTGAGAGGGAGCGAGGGGGGTATGTCCATTACCTCCGCCTGCGGGATGGGTCAGCTAATGGCCGAACATCAACAGACCAAGAGGAAAGGAAGAATTTACACGGAAAATGAAATTGCGTATCATAAGAAAATCCCCTCTCTTGAGGATATGTAACAGTAAAATGGCCGTTCACTAATCCTCCCCCGCACATGAATACCGATAGTATTCCCAAGACCGATAACAGCCATGCCCGTACCCGATCCATTCTTCAGTAATTGTATCGCACGCGCCGAGAAATGATTCAGCCCTTTTTCCTTCTTGGTCTTCTTCCACTTCAAGCTCTTCTTCTCATTTGGTCAGAACCAAAGGTCGCGAAAGGGGGGAGCGAAGGGAAAAAAAACAAAAAACCAAGAAAAGCAGGGGAGAAAAAAGCTTATCTCAGGATTTCAGGGCGAGGTAGAGGGAGGAGGAAGAAGGAGAGAGGAGGGAACAAAAGGGTTTTTGAGAGAAAAGCGGAGGTGGCATGAGATAAGTTACAATACCGGTACAATCCAAATCCAATAGGCAAGATACAGCGGCGGCGCTGGGGGTGTGGGCGTGTGATACTGCCCATTTGATGATGGCTGCCAGTTGGTATTACTAAAGAAGAAAGCAAATAACACATACTGTACTTAATGAAATTGGTGGTGGATTGCTTTTTCTTTTTTTTTTCTTTTCATTGATCTTATTTGATTTCGTGGATGGGAAGTGCCGGGCTTTGTACGAGCGCCGTAGACCCGTTGATTTGATAGGATGGTCAGGAGCGTAGTGGCGGAAGGGAGGTATAACCGAGTAGATCGTTCCCTGATCGGGGGGGATAGGAGGACTTTTTGACTGACGGACTGACTGACAGAAGCAAATACCGCGCCGGTCATCGTCTGTGGTAGAAGGGCGAGAAAAAGAGAGGGCCGGGGTATCATGTATGAATAACTCTAGTCAGTGGAGGCGGAGGCGGAATGGTGGGCAGGGATAACAAGCTTTTTGGAGTTGCGGTAGTACAAGTGCCGCTGTGCTATGGTAGCTGCGAGGGTGGAGATCGGTGAGTGGTTGGTTGTTTGGAGAAGGTTGAACTTTATTTGCTTTTTCTTCTTCTTTCCTTTCCTGTGAGCTGAATGGGGTTTTGCTTGGGTTTGGGCTTTTGGGTCCTGCGGACTCCGTCCGGGCTGGCTGTATCGTTGATAAGGCGTGAAAGACTGCCGGTATTTTCTCGATCCGGCCGAGCGGGGGGTGATGTGACAATCCTCTCGAGTGAGATATTATGACCGCCACAGGTGGGCCACCATACAAGTAGCTCCAGAGAAAATTGTTGATTTCACCCCCGTCCGGGGTAATCTTGGGGTGTCGAATGATTTCCCCTTTCGACCTAGGTAACCCTATCGCAGAGCCACCAACAACTCATAGTCTCCCACTTCACATGACCTATGATGGATTTGTGTGAAAATTCATTCCTGTTGTCCTTTCCCTGATCCCATCTTCCGTACTCGAGTACGGTGCAGTGCCACCTCCATCTTCTATCGTATCATACAAGTACGAGTACTCGAGTACTCGTACTTGTACCTCGGGTGCCACCACGCGCCTCCCTATCTCCTATTTGGGAGGGAAAGATCTTAGCCGTTGCGCAGGGTTCTTCCCGCCTCGCTCCGTCTCAGCGTCTTACCCACATTGCTTACCGTACGCTCGCCACTGTGCTCGTCAATTCTTAAAGTATCCGGCAATTAAAATGCCAAGAACCAGCGTTTTGCGCCTAAAATTGAGGATACTGGCATCTCTATTTCCGGGCGCTTCACGAATTGGCGTGTAGGTCGTTGGAGCATGCGGGCTTTCGCCCCAAGACGGCCAATAGGGTACAGGGCATCATGGGCGTAAAGACCGGGAACCTCTCGCGGACGAGGACATCTCAGGCTGTGATAAGGGGAATCTTGCTACTCCTTCGTGGGGCTCACCCTGTTTCCAACAAGACGCTAGAAATCTTGGGCGAATAGACCTGAGAGCAACGGGAGGGGGAAGTATGCGTCACGTGCCAAAGTATGATACCTTGGTGGGCTCCGGGCGCCGCCTCCGGGCCCTGCAGTGGTGCGGACATGGGGATTTGGTAATGGGCTCTTTCACAATGCTTAGCGCCTATCTCGCGGCACATGAATTGGCCATTCTTCTGCGCATCGCCTTGCAGTTCCATTGTTTTGGTCATCACTTTGTACACTGGTCAATTCGTTATATTAGAAAACTCGGTAAGTGTGGGACTGGCATGCGCACACCTTCTCCATGATTCACTCATGTTCGTGCACCGGATAGGAGAGGCGGAGTCGAGGGAACGATCGATAAATACACACGCTGGCCGCTCGCCACAGCAGTGGCAAACAGGGCTATAAAGAGTATGTGTTATGTTTAGGTCGTGACGCCGAAACAAATTGATAAGAATGGTGTTGGCTGGTTGTGTGAAAGAAAGTGGAAAGCGATAAGATAAAAAAGGGGTGATCGGACTGTTCAAGGAAGGCAAACCGCGACTGCTGGTCCACAAAAGTAAGTGACGATAGAGTCTAATGTAGAGATGTATATGTAGTCCATACCGTGGTAAGGAATTCCTGCTCTGACATCAAAGGTACACGCAAGACTACACAACTGAAGGGCCCTGATTGTGCAACACACGATAGAGCCGTAACTCAGGGTTATTCCGATTCCACTGCCCAACAGTGCAGATATATGGGCTTGCCTTTTTAGAGCTGGCTCTTGGGGGCACGCTAATGTATCATAGCTTTGGGTGAGGCCACTGGCCAGGTTGGATGAAGAAGAGCGGGAGTTGACCGACTTAACTTTGGTCCATGTGCTCTACCGGTAGCAGTACTGCACTATTTCGGTAGTATCTGCTGCTGGGTGGCTTGATAGGGGTCACGAGTCACGACGATTTTCCTGATCGAATTTTGCTCCTTTGGTAGCCTCTATCATATTGCCCTCGTGCTCAGGGTCTGTGGTTATGTATCGCTTTTGTTCTCACCCCCTTTTTATTCTTCCGTTCCGCCCGCCCTGCAAGAGGTGCTTCTCTATTACCGGACAGCAGGAGCCGGAGCGGAGGGGGGTGGAGTTCCCGAAACCGAATTATGTCGGTTGGCGGTTGAAGGTTTGAAGGGTTTTCTATCGAATTGAGATTTCCCTTTTCTTCTCTCTCAAGGGGAGAGAGAAGACTGGGTGTGAATTGGGGCCATCCGAGGAATTGGTATGGGCTGGGACTTTCTGGGGTTCCTGATGGTGAGGAAACTAGTCTCCCCGGAGTCACTACTCCCAGAGGGATCGTCAGCGGCAACTGTCCTATCATTAGTCCGGCGTGTTTCTTTAAAAGCGAGGGTTAATAGGTAATTGGTGAGTGATATTTAGTGATTACATTACTCTGGTATTGATTATGGTCTTGGCAATGCAGCCAAGCCTTGTGACGTGACGAACAGCTAGTCGTGCAGTGTTGGTACACGTCTTCCGAGCTCCAACTAGGGAGCTTCGGATTCGCACTGTTTTATCCTCTTCCCTCCCCTCCCCTCTCCCATCGTCCTTTCGTGCTAAGTAAAGCCCTATACACAATGCCACCCCCGCGGTCTCCTAGTCAATCTCAACGCGAGGAAGAGCAACAAGAAACTGAGCGGCAGGGCCGGGGGCAGGTGGTAGCGACAGAGGAGGAGGAGGAGGAGCAGGAAGAGGAGGAGGAAGATGAGGAGCCCCGACTGAAGTACACTCGCCTAACCCGGTCGCTGGGTGGGGTATATCGGAATGGTGATGCTGTATCCACAAGCTTGGTCTTTGGCGAGAGAATGGTTTGTGTTCTTATGGCCGTGTTCCGTGGTCGAGTGCTAATCCGTACGCTTAGATTATAGGAACCCATAACGGGAACATTGTGAGCCTCATTTCTTGGGATATTTATCACTATTGAGCTCCAGAGGCTCTGTTACTAATTGGCGTTTGAACCTGTTGTCTAGCATATATTATCACTACCATCACTCAACGGCATACGGGTCTACCATGCGCATTCAGCCTCGATAACTTCCATCTCGATATCACCGCCTCCCCCCCCTCCACTCCCGACTCAAATCCGTCGTTTTGCTGCTCACCAAGACCGCAATATCCATGTTGCGACTTCTGCTATCGATGGCCTCGTCTGCATTGTGCCTCTCCTTCCCGCCAATCCTAGCAACAATTCGTCAACTGCCCCATATTCCAAGTCGGAAATTACCTTCAAAAACTTTAAGCGCCCGATTCAATCGGTAGCGCTGTCGCCAAACTTTCGTACCGATCGGACCTTTATATCTGGTGGATTGGCAGGAAACCTGATTCTCTCTGTGGCACCACCGGCGGGCGGGGGCGGTGGAATGGCATGGATGGGGCTGGGAGGTGGCAGTGGCAAGGATACTGTCTTACATTCTGGAGAAGGTGCTATATCCGCCATCTCGTGGAGTAAAGAGTCGCCGAGATTTGTGGCCTGGACAAACGAGCAAGGGATTAAGATTATGAGATCTCATATTGTGCCGCCGGAGGTCAAGAAGGAGGAGGTTACCGAAGGAGGTGAAGGAGGCCCGAGTATCGGGGTCAATCCTGGATTGGCGAGTTGGATTCCGGGTTTAGGAGTTGGTGGGCGGCCAGTGGGTGAAATCGCTTGGAAGCGAATCTCGGCAATCGAGAGGCCGGAGTGTATCCCTGAGGAGTTGGCAGCCGTTCACAAACCGAGACTCGAGTGGATTGATAGGCGTAACTTATCAGAGGATGATGTCGATGGCCGAACTCTGAGTACCGCAGACGACGTCAGTCCTACAGCGGTGAAAGGGAAGCCCTCGATTGGGACTGACTGGGGTCAACGGGAGAAGCTCTTGGTCGGATGGGGTGGCACAATTTGGGTTATAGATGTTTTTGCGGGAGATGGAACGGGAGAAGAGGAGAAGCGGGCTGGGTGGGCAGAGATTGTGCATATGTGGGTACCCCGAAAAAAGTGACATCGGGAAATACTGTTGACAGTGATCCTTTAGTTTGCAAACCGATTGCACTATTTCTGGCTTAACCATGTATAGCCCGTCTCTTGTTCTGCTCCTGGCTTACCTCAGGGAAGAAACACTATCGTCTCCTGAGCCTGGGCAGGCGTCTTCTTCTAGCGCTGGCGCTGAGGCTTCCCCGGGCCCCAAATCCCGCACTCGCCGTGGGCGAACCAATGCACTTACTCCCGAGTTGAGATTTATTGATCTTAACACGTCGGAAGAAGTAAGCGCGGACGAGTTGCTAATGAGTAGATTCGAGGGCCTGGCTGTTGGCGATTACCATCTTGGTGTTCTGCCAGCTAACCCACCTATGATCACTCGCCCACCTTCGGCTTCTGGAGAAGGTGACATTCTCGGTATAGGTACCGCAAGCAATTATTTGTGGGCTGCCGGAATGAATGCTACACAAATATTTTCTAGCGCAGCGAGTGTGCGAAGCCTGGGTAGCGTGTCACGGCGGGAAAGTTTCAGCAATGCAAGTGCGAGTAAGGCCTCGGGAAGTTTGTCCGGCCTCCGGGGAATGAAGGAGAAAAAGGAAGATGTTGGGTGGGAGGAATACCCGGGCAAGAAAATCTATATCACCAGTCCCTATGATGTGGTGTTTGCTACTGAGAGGAGCCCAAAAGATCACCTAGGATGGCTGTTGGAGAAGGAAAAATATAAGGATGCGTGGGAATTAGTCGATGCGCAGCCCGACATTATTCCGTCCGATACCGCCTCTCTAAGCGAATACGATGAGGTCGAGCGGGTCGTAGTCGATGCTGATGCCGCAGACCCAGCCTATGACTCTGATTCGACCATCAGTGGCGGCAGACAAAAGATTGTTCAAATGTCCTCTGCCACAGAAAAAGAAAAACGAAGAATTGGCGAGTTGTGGCTGCGGAGCTTGATTGATGTTGGCGACTGGACTACGGCTGGGGCTGTGTGTGGGAAAGTTTTGGGGGTGTCAGGGAGATGGGAGCATTGGGTGTGGGTTTTCGAAGCGGCTGGAAAGATAGAGGAGATCACGCCTTATATACCCAGCACACCACTATCGCCACCGCTACCGAGCGTGATATACGAGATTGTTTTGGCACAATATCTCACGCATGACCGACCACGGTTCCAGAAGCTCCTCATGCGCGACTGGAGACCAGAGGGCTCAAGGACGTTGTATGATCCCCGAACTATCATCGATGCCGTTGAGAGGAAACTGGACAACCGTGAAGATGACGTTCATGAAGGAGATGAGGACTGGATAATACTGCAAGAGTGTCTTGCGAAATTATTTATGGTCGTCGCCGAGCCTAGGAATGCGCTGAAATTCTATGTCACACTCAAGAATGCCGACGAAGCATTCAAACTGATTAGGGAGTTCCGTCTTGTCGATGCCGTCAAGGACGACATTCCATCCTTCATAAAGCTGCGGGTGTCTGATGAGGAGATGCAGAACGCGAGTATCGCTGAATTGGAAAGAGGAACGGAGGAGGCGATTGGCTTATTGGTACAGGAGGCTGGGCATGGCATTGTTGGTCCGAAGATGGTGGTGCGGCAGCTGGACGACGACAAAGTAGCCGGCGGAAAGCTATTCTTGTTTTTTTATCTCCGTCGGTTGTGGATAGGTAGCGCCGGTGATGGTTCTGGGTTGGGTGGAGAGGGGATTGGAATTGGAGGAGGGGGAATATTGGCAGAATTTGGAGATTTGATGGTTGAACTGTTTGCAGAATATGACCGGCCGTTACTAATGGACTTCCTTAAGGATAGTCACTCATACTCCCTAGAGAAGGCATCTGCAGTGTGCGAGAGACGAAACTATGTACCCGAGTTGGTCCATTTGCTCTCCAAGACCGGGCAAACTAAGCGTGCGCTCTTCCTTATTATCGACAAGTTGGCCGATGTCTCCCAGGCTATCGCATTCGCAAAGACTCAGGATGATCCGGATCTTTGGAATGACCTGCTAGATTACTCTATGGATAAGCCAAAGTTCATTCGCGGGCTGCTTGAGAACGTTGGAACCACCATTGATCCGATCACACTAGTCAGGAGGATTCCGACAGGCCTGGAGATCGAGGGGCTCAAGGCTGCTTTAGGAAAGATCCTGAAAGAGTACGGCGTACAATGGAGTATCTGCGACGGAGTTGCGAAAGTTCTCAGAAGCGAAGTGGCGAGGGGTATGGAAGAGCTCCGCAAAGGGCAACGACGGGGCGTCAAATTCGAAGTTGCGATCGAGCGAGAGCTTTATCTTAGTACCGAGGCGGAAGGCTCTGCCACTGAAGGCGGCGGAATAGTTCGAGATGCCGAACTCGAGCGGGAGGAAATCGGTCTTGGCGTTGGCGGGAGATATGCATGTGGCGTATGCAAGGTCGACTTCGAGCCTACGGGTAGTCACCCTTTCATTCGTCCTTTCTCCGTTCATGGAACATGACTAACAATGGCGCAGAGAAAGATACTCTCATAGCTTTCGCCTGCCGACACGTTTTTCACGTACGCTGCCTTGTAATTGCTCATGGCACCGAGACGGATGTGCCCGAGGTATGTGGCCATGGTGTGGAGGAAGAAATATTAGGCGTAATGGGACGTAGTGTAGGGACTAAGGTCACACATGCCGCCCTTATCAGACAGAGGGTCCAGGGCGGCTGCGTGCTCTGTGAGCGGAGGGGAGGCGAAGATGAGTTTTGATTTATTTCGGGTGTTTCTTGTTTTGTTTTGTTTTGTTTTTTTTCCTTCTGTATTATTATACCGGAGCGAACATAGCTTGCATTGGTGGTCTGTGCTTTATGAGGTGAATTTGTATAAATAAGAGATGAGGGAATGGGTGCTCTGGTGGCGCTTGGCGACCAGCAGTGCTCGCTGCTTAGCGAGTGATGCATAATGATCTGTAGTTTGCAGCCTCCAGAAAGGTCGAGACAGGTATACTGTACGAGTACTGTATGGTGTGCTAGCGGCTGGTACTAATATTTGAGATTTGAAACAGTGGTTTCTCCCTGCCCCTACAAGAGCCGGAGAGGAAAAGAGGGTACAAGTACAGCATATGTGGGAAGAGTATCGTAGGCACGGCTAATAACCGTTTCCAAGCCTTCTCGGGTTCAATTTATGTGACACCAGATCAAGAAAGATTGGCGAGGGCATTTGGAAACTTTAAACTCGTTTCACATCTGGGGTTCTCACCTCACCCCTGGCTTCTCTTGTACGACCACATTCCCGCACCGCACCAAGTGTCAGATCACCAACCAACTCGCTCACCATTAAACATCATCGCATAATATTACCACCATTCCTCGCGATGTCATTCCTCTCTCTATCGAACGAGCTCATTCTGGAAATAACAACCTACCTCTCCCCATCGTGCGCAGCCCGCCTCCTGCTCTGCAACCGCTACCTCTCTAACCTCCTGGCCACCGCGCCAATAGACGCACTCTTCCGCGCCCGCTCCAAGCACTACGGCACCCAAGCCCTCCTCTCAGCCGCGGAGCGCGGTGACACCCCGACGGTCGCTGCCCTCCTCCACCGTGGAATCCTCAACCTGATCAGCACGCCAACCCCTGCCAACAGCGGTAAATTCCTAGTAGACGCGGTCCGCACACTCGACGACCGAATCATAAGCACCCTCATAGAAGCCGGAATCCCCGTGAACGCCGGCAGCGACTGCGGCCAAACCCCGCTCTCCGCAGCCGCCACGAATGGCCGCGTGGAGGTTGTCCGAATGCTACTGGAGCGGCCGGAGCTGGACCTGAACTACCCGGACGGGATCCGGGGGATGACCCCGCTGATGCACGCTGTTGAGCGGTCGCACAGGCAGATTGCGCGGTTGCTTCTCGCGGACGCGAGGACGCTTGTCACGCTTACGGGTGGGAAGGCACGGGAGACGGCCTTCGTGATGGCTATTCGCTGCGACGCTGAGGGGATTGTCCGCGAATTTTTGCGTCACCGTGAGGTGGACGTGGCCATTTCGGCGGCCGTCAGGACTGGGGATTCTTCGCTTAAGCTTGCCATGGAGTGCGCCGGCGATGGGGTGGTTGGGGCTTTGTTGCAGGATTCTAGGGTTGATGTTGATTTTTCGGGCACGGATGGGGTCACTGCTTTGCATGCTGGCGTGATGATGGGCCGGGTGAATGCTGTTAGGATGCTCGTGGAGTCTGGAAGGGCAGATATTCATGCTGTTTGTGGAGGTGGTGGTGATACGGCTTTGGGGATTGCGGGTAGGAAGGGATATAAGGAGATTGAGGAGGTGCTGTTGAAGGCTGGTGCGGGGGGTCCCCCTCCGAGGAGGGGGCCGAGTATGATTGGATATGGAGGTCGTCGGCGGGTGTTTCTGGGGTGCTAGAGGGGGTGAGGTGTCAAGGGCTGAGGTTAGGTTTGTTCAGCTTGATCGGGGGGGGGGGTCTTCTGTCTACTGATGGGAGTTGTTAGAAGAAAGACTGGGGTGGCTGGTGTTTACGTGGGGGGGTATTTTTTGCTCGATGTTTGCCGGGCGTTTGAGAAACGGTACACCGGTGCTTCCAAACAAGTTTTTTTGCCCTGTGGATTGTCACAGTATGATAACCATGGCGCGATATATTATATCTATCCATGTATCGAGTGACTAGTTATGATATTCTGGTAAAGGATTTCGGTATCGTATCATAACTACCCTTCGAATAACCTTTCCAACAATGTCTTAGCGCACCACCTTACGGTATCCGGGGTGTCGCCCGCAGACTCCCCTCGACATTAAATTAGTCCCATTAATTACGTTTAATCCAGAAACCAAGTCTAATTACTCTATCATTATGCTGGGCAACAACCTTCACTCACCGCCAGACCTACCCAACCCCTCTACAAGTGCTCGGCGTGGTAGTACTGTGTGGGCATTTAGATGAGAATAGATAATTTGCCGTGCGGATTTTTTTTTTGTCCCCGTGTGCGAGGGCTGCGTACTGGATGCTTGAAATATGCGGGACTTACCCAATGTTTTCCTGACCGCGTGTACTAGTACAGTACCCTACCGCGTCCCTAGTTCCCGGAGTTCACATTCCATTGGCCCCGCCCAGTGCAATCCCCCGGAAAACCAGCCGTCCCAAGCGCAAAAAGACCTACGGGGGAGCCACGAGCGAATAGCTTGGGAATTTCTGTATGGACTTTTCTGAAAATGAAAAAATGAAAATAAAAAATAAAAAAATAGCCCTGGATTGCCACCCACTCCTCGCGAACCTGGCGCAACACAACGTGGAAATGACTATCCTGTATGATATAGACATGATAAGAGTTGCGTTTGGTACAATGTGCGGATTGGCTACTGTGGGACTGGGGAGGGGAGGGTAGGAGGGGGGGAAGGTTGGTAATCGCGGTCACTGATATTCACCAGTCCCTCTGTCCTTTCACTTTCGATGACATTTATCAGCTGGAAACTGCTTGGTATCGCGTCTTGGGTCATTGGAATAATGCAGTGTCCCTAGTCGAAGAGTATTTCACAGTTGTCCTTGTGGGAGACATCCCAGAGACTCACTTGACCGAAATTTAACTTGGACGAATCGGGGGGGGGGGGGGTCCCATCTACAGTGCATATGCCAGATAGCGCTTACTATATGTCATCCCTTCTCGAGTTTCTCACTAGTAGTGGGACTAGCTGATCCGGACAAGAGTCCCGCTTCCGGGGTCTCGGTGGACGTGTAAAATCTCCCGCACGGAGTGGCAGTTTTCCGAGTGAAGCTCATACAAAATCGGCGGTAGGGCTAAATTCCAAGGGATTTGCAACGCATCCGCTCGCGTTATCGTGGCCTCTACAAGGCCAACGATGGTTTGGGGAGGTAACTGATAGGTGGATTTAAAGATACAAGTAAAAAATAAAAAAAATGGTAGAATCAACAAGCATAATAGACAGTATGATGGAAGGACAAGGATTTCACCCTGAAAAGATTTTGTTTTCTCCACATCCCTGTAAGTTTATTCTTGATTATTTTGTCTTCTGTTCGGAGATATGATGGGAGGGCTGGTATCGTACGAGTAAATTTATGATACTTTGCGACTCGGGGTGGAATTATGGGGAACTAGAACCTTCCTATGCGGCTAGCCCGATTCAAACTGGGAATGGCTAATTCTCGAAAAGGTATGATATGGTTTCCTCGGGTAGAATTATTTTCGTGGTGAATTGGAACTAGCCAAATTATTTTTTCGTGTTGGGGGGTCGTAGAGGTTGGTGCTAGGCTTGGGAATATTAGATTTGGTTTACGCACCTTTATCAAATGGCCTGTGGCATCACGCATGCGAGGGATCTGGATATGATAGCTCGGGGTGAGAGGGATGACCACAATGGTATGGCGGAACGTCAGATACACCGGGGGCGTTTGGCAACTTTCGTGGCGCGGCTGGTCGGCCTCTGAGTTGTATATGAGCCCTCGGATCCGTTGGAATCACTAAGGAGGGCCGCTCCCTCAACGCCTTACCGTGGTAGTCTCCCATAGTGGTTCGTACAGTACGGTGGTATGATGCCCCAGTTTCCCCCGGTTTCGATAATCTTGATACCCCGCTGTTGGGCATGATATTGGACTTGGCTGGTGATGTTCCTCATCCGACATGGCTCGCGTGTGCTCTGATATACGTGGTTATCAGCTACGAGGATATAAAAAACTGACAACCGGTATGATATCTGAAGGTCAGGGTTTAGAGTAACGGGGATAGAAAAATTTGCACATCACGGAGCCAAGTAGGATCCCATTCTCTACACGGTTGAGGGATAGGGATTAATTTATCCTCTAGAGAGTGGCATGGGAAGAGACACTTTTGCAAGTTTCCTCAGGGCTCATTATCATTCTCGAGCGTTTCTAAATGTTGCCGTTGCCGTGCGTCCCTACAACCCACTATTTCTATATTGCAGCTGTTCGACTAGCTTGATACTTCTATATCCCCGATAGCCGAGTGTCTATTCCTATCGTACCGTTGCCCGCCCGACACGTAACTAGTTAAATCCCAGGACGCTCGTAAAAACCAAAAGGGAAAGCCGTGGAGAAGGCTGTTAGAATGATGTGGCTGGTGGATGGCCAAAAATGGACCCACACCGGTTTTGATATTGGGTGCGAACCCGCTGCCATTGTGGGAAGCTGAGGTGGGTGGAAACGTGTTTTGCATTAGAAGGCTAAGTAGAAGTCCTGGATCATGTCTTCGTTGTGGTGTCATGTTGCGGATGAGGGGGGCGGTGGAGCTACAAAAAGGTACTGAGCGAGTTCTATCGTGGATATTGGTGACCATTGCGACTAGTGTAGGATTAACCCATGGAGTAGAGATCGCAAGTCGGCTGTGGGAATGTCAGTGGGTAGCTAAATTGGGTTTGCGGAGTTGTGGGAAGGCATAGGAACCAGGTGACATTGTTGATCGCCCTGATGGCGCAAGTCAGCGCGAAAAAACCTCAACAAGTCGGAGGCCGTTACCAGTGTGCTAATAAATCAAGAACATAAGGAACTTGCTGGCTCAATATGTATGTTGTAGGGAGTAAATGAGGAGGGCCAATCGCGGTTTCGGGGCGTGGCCAGTGTGCCCGATAGCCCAGCTCCTCGGTTTTTGTTCTCGGACACTAATACTGGCAGAGGACCACCACTGGATGTCAGGGGTTTCATTGTTATATTTTCCGTTCACTTTAATTCATTCGTGAATCACTGACATCACTACCAGTCTGCCCCTGCGGGAGAAAGGTACGGTTTTTAGCCTTCTTATCATACCTTTCGTTTCCCCTCTTGGGTCTGGTTGCACGGCGTTTCTTATGATCTAAGGAGAAACAGCTAACGAGCGCTGGAATCTGGTTGACTTGTGGCAGAGGCCAGTAGTCCGGGAACCTTACCTGAGAATCGGCTTTAAGATTGGTTTTCAGCATTGGAAAAAAAGTGTCAATGGGTTAGATAAACCGCGAGAGGAAATGGTTAAGCCTGATCGAAGGTGGAAAGGACGGCTGATTGGCTGGAGGGAGGTGCGGAACGCTGGAAACGTGCATAATAGATAGTGAACTGGAGAGTCCACACATTGACCATCTGGCGGTGAAAGGAAAGGCATGGATCAATATTCCTTCCATTGGGAATCACCAGAACTCACTCGGTCCTTTGAACATGGACAGTTAGAGGATTTGCGTGATTCTGGTAGCTATCTAGTGTTTGAAATCCCCGGCCTCCGGGGCGGTATAGGGATATCTGCAGAGGTCAGGAGATCGAGGTGTGTGTCTGTGGGTGATGGGGTTCTACAAATCCGGGATGACTGCATCGGAGGTCGGGATATGGGACAAAAATGGGTTAATCCGGGGCCCTCGAGGAGTGACGAGATAAATCAGGAATTGTGCGTTCATCACGTTGCAATTAAGCCAGGAAATAGGGGAAGGGAATCGGTGCAAATTAGGGAGTGCGGCAGGGCCCTGCTGAACTAATTCTCTGGGAATTGGCAAAGTGAGAGAGGGATGGATAGAACGTAGTCCTGATGGAGGGTAGGATATTCTAACTGTAAAATGGCTGTGGAAAGCCCAGCCTTTGCCCACTCCCCCCCTCTGCCGATTTGAGCACTTCTGGGCCTATACACCTTGGATCCTGCAGCTTTCTAGTTCTCTTTTGTTCCAAATGGACATTTCCACCAATACTAATCCCACGCAGCGGCAATGGCCACTCCTTCAGTGACAGGCTGATGAGATATGTGTGTGAACAACAGTCGATGCCACTGGGTATCCCATGGCCTTGCAGCAATCGCCTACCCTCCCTCATGACTGCTGGCCTTGATCTGGAATTGGTTCTCACATAACGTCATAACCTCCTTCCACACTCTACAGCAGTGAGGTGATGTTCTTAGGGGGGTTGTAAGTGAATATCTCGCTAAGCTGCTGATTGGCTTTTCCTGTTTGAGGATATTGCATCCGTATCTTAATAGGCGAACAAGATGCTCAGCATACGTGGAACTAAATAAAGTACCTTCTTCCCAGCCTCGACTGCTTGCCCATGTGGGGCTTCCACATCATGAATTTCCCTGGCTTTCACGCCCTGGAGTGGCTTTGTTGATAGTAATGTGTCTGACGGGATGGGTTGGGTCTAGGGGTTTCTTATTGCGCGTGAGCGAGTGCGTGGCGAACAAGGGCTTCAAGTTCATGATAAATCACCTTCCTGCGCGACAACATTGCTAAGTTAATAGTTAGTACTTGCAGGGCCCTATCGTCAACTGGCTTAAGAGCCTTCGGGTGCCCTCCAGCTCAAGCCAGTTCATCATCACCGACCCCCCTCATTTTCCTTGGTATCGTAGTATCGGCCAGGGTGTTTCCGATCATGTGGGAAGGCGTACGAAATTCTCTATTGAAAATGGGCTAAGCTAAATGGCTTAAATTGGCAAGAACGAAGGGAAAATAATATCTAAAAAGTTGAAAATCCAGAGCACTTTCTCCGTACAGTACACAAGTATCCCCCAAACCTGAAAATATTTTCAGTAGTTGCTACTCGTTATCTCTAATTTGTCGTTTTTGGTAGTTTCCCACGATCCCCACATTTCCTGGCTGATCCCCGGAGCTCAACACACTGGTAGAAGTCAGTAACCTACTCCTGCCACCAGTAGTGAGGTCTGACTGTCCGGAGGATATAGTAACTAGCCGGATTGTGCTTCCTTTTGTTCATAGTCATGCCAGATCTGGTTTCCTTAGCAATGATTCTTGTGCCTGCCGCTTCATCGCCTCTGATTCATTGTGCCTTCCTTGGTCTTGCGGCACGATAGCCAGGTTCTCGGTGCTACTTAGGGTGTCGGGATGGTCTGGTCCAAGAATCTTCTCCGACCTCTCTAGTGTGCGCCGATGCATCGCCTCCGATTCATCGTGCTTTCCTTGTTCCCACAGCACGGTAGCCAGGTTGCGGGCGCTATTTAAGGTGTTGGGGTGGTTTTGTCCGAGAATCTTCTCCCGCATCTCCAGTGTATGCCGGTGCATAGACTCTGATTCATCGTGCTTTCCTTGGTCTGGCAGCAC
>LN890968.1:536007-549712 GCA_900010015.1 Tuber aestivum | reverse complement strand
TTGTTGGCACTTGTTAGGGTGTCCGGGTGGTCTGGTCCAAGAATCTTCTCCAACCTCTCCAGTGTATGCCGGTAGATCGCCTCTGATTCATTGTGCTTTCCTTGTTCCCACAGCAAAGTAGCCAGGCTGCTAGCGCTATTTAGCGTGTTGGGGTGGTCTGGTCCAAGAATCTTCTCCCGCATCTCCAGTGTATGCCGGTGCATAGACTCTGATTCATCGTGCTTTCCTTGGTCTGGCAGCACATTAGCCAGGTTGTTGGCACTTATTAGGGTGCTAGGATGGTCTGGTCCAAGAATCTTCTCCCGCCTCTCCAGTGTACGCCGATTCATCGCCTCTGATTCACGGTACTTTCCTTGGTCTTTCAGTATGAGAGCCAAGCAGTTTGTGTACTTTAGCATGTCAGCACTGTTTGAACGTGAGTACTTCTTAAGACCTCCTACTATGCTCCGAAACATCTTCACCACCACATTGGACTTAATTTTTGTTTTTCGATATGAAGTTGCTGCCCCTAGGAAAATAAAGCCTCTTTGACTCTCATCACCCCAGTCATAATCTTTACCCTTTCCGCGAAGTGCGATACATCGGCGTAGTTGGATTTCCGCATCATGGTAGGAGCCTTTATCCAGGAAGTACTGCCCCATGTGAAAACAAAGTTTTTCGGCAATGGGATCTCGTGAATTATGAGTTACCGCAAGAGCGTGAGGAATGTACAAAGCGCCAATCTCTCGCCGCCCATTCTCACCCTGCGGGAATAGTCGTGAAACCGCTCTTAGCGCGGCGGCCCTGGCTTGCTTCAACTGCTTAATTGGGCAATATACTTGCAAGGACAGTTGGACTAAACGATGAAGTTCATAATATGTTTTCTTCTCACGGATAACAATGGTAACCAACGAGAATGCTAAAAGTCTTCCAATGGCCTGACGAAATTCAACCGGTTCATCCATCTCTTCCAGTCCGCTATGGTTCAATAGCTCCTCTGGTATGTTTTGACAATCGAGGAATGCCATTAGCCGTAGGAGATCCGCAGCTTGGAGCATCTGTTGTGTGATTCTATCAAAGGTGATAAAGTAGGTACCGAAGGTGCTTTCGGTAATATCGGATTCTGGTCGAATATCGCAAAACTGCTGTGAAAATAGTTGTTTTGCTCGTTCATCGCTCTCCCGAAGAATCTTCCAGTAAGTGGTTGGTGAGGTCTTGGTCTCGGCCATGAAGGCAGCCGCGCCCACAATGGCTAGCGGCAAGTGGTTCAAGGATGCTAGGATCCTCGTGATAGCAGTTTTTCCTTCATCTCCCAAATTGTCCCCGCCGGTAACGCGTTTTGAAAACAACTCCAGGGCATCGTCTTCCTCCATTTCTCCGACCTCGATTATTTTACAGCCCTGCCTGGATGCAATTAACTGAGATCTAGTGGTGAATATCACTGTCCCTCTCGTGCCTTGTGGTACGAACTTGGCGATGGGACCGTTGTTTTCGATAAAGTCGGCATCATTATCGGCGTTGTCGATGACTAGAATCCAGTCACCGCTGTTTGGGCCTTCAAACCATTTCCTTATGCTCTTTAGGTAGCTCTCTTCGTCTGTCTCGGTGCTGACTAGAGGAATTCGAATATGATGTGCGACATCCCTAAAGCCCTCGCTGAATTTTGATAGCCCGCTTCCCTTCACCCAAAACACATGACAACTGCTCTTGCTGGCGCGCCGATAAACGTATTCTAGGGCAATCTGTGTTTTCCTAAACGATATTAGTACATCCTTCATATGCTGGGATATTTGATACATACCCGGAACCACCTAATCCATGGAGCGCGATTCGGTTGTGTGCTCTAGGTTCCAAATATCTCTCCACCGCTTCCAAGACATTTTTCCGGCCGGTGAAGGCGCTATTCCTGCCGTAGGGGATCAAGTGATATGGTTTAGATGCTTGTTTTGGTTCTAATAGCACCTTAGCTCTTTGCCGGGAATCTTTCGGGAATGCTGATAATACCTCCACCTCCAACCTTAGACGCGCCGCCTTGGTTCCCAACTCCGATGTTGGCGATATCCGACACTACAGGCGTGTTTTGGATAGTAGTATTGTTACTACCGGAATCACTGCTATTACCATTATTTCCGCTGGAGCTTCCCTGAATAGCGGGCTCGACTCGGGTGGTGCTAATAAAGTTGTTAAATTCGTGATACTAATTTTTTCAAAGAGAGAGGCACTAAAGGAAAGTGTGCCTTACTGATCCATCAAGTTTTATACTGAAATCTGGTCGGATGTGAAGCCGTTCCTGCGTGTCGGATGTGATAGAAGCAAGATTTAACTGTGGTAGTTCGTTCGTAGTTGAGGAATAGGGCCCTAGCTAGTGATACTCAAGTCTGGTGAAAAGTAAAGTTTTGATAGTGTGAACATCCGTTAGGGTACAGGAAAAAAAATCTGGGATTTGGAACACAGAGAATCCTGGGGGGGAGAGGTGGAGAGACGCCTGCGGGAAGTAAAGAAACTTTGCCCAAGGCAATTGTCAGCTCTGTGGAAGTTTGGACAATATGATTAGTTGAGCTCTAATTGGGATTTGGGCTACTGCTAGTTTGGGAAATTGTGTGGTTGTTTACTATTGGATACTAATGAATAAGGGGAGCACGGGCGAGAACCTCCGGGCTGTGAAGTACGGGTATGATAGACCTCCGCAGGTTCACTCATACCCTTGCCCAGAACGCCTCCGCAAGTCTAATATTTGGTGAGGACAATAACAAAGTACCGGTAAGTTACGGGCAGTACTCATAGCGAAGGTGTGTGAGTAGGCCTCATGTCACCGGTGTTTCGGCTCAGCGCGGGATACGTTACTGTACTTGCGCCGTACTATACTCGTACAGCACGTTTTGGAGTGATTCTACCGACATACTTTTCCCTGTGTCTGGATGCCGGGCTTAAACTCGGCTGAGGGTTTATCGTTCGAAAAAAATGTCACATTGCAGCTGAGGCGAACCAGGCCAATCAACGGGTGTCAAGGCTCTCAAGCGCCTGCTTCTTGAGACCAATCAATAAATGGTGCGATGAAGCCCTTGAGTCGAAGGGGAGGAGGCTCAAGGACAGACACCAATTTTTTTGTCTTCTCCTATCCGAGCTCAGAGCTGTTCACCAGGTGGCTATGGCAGCAGTAGCAGTGCCGAGGGGAATGGAGGGAGGTGTTCGGAATTACGCTTTTTTTTAATTTTTTTCTTTCTTTTCTTTTCTTGCCCACGCACTGGTAGCGTGTCGCTATTTTCAATTCAGTTACTCTACAGTACCGTACTTCAAGTTGTACCAGTGCTTGTTCTTGTGAATTTCCGGAATCCCTTCAGGCCACTGAAGGATATTGCTGACCCCCCTCCATCTCAACACTACTTCGAGTCTATTGTGAAGGGCGGGAGGGCAGACCCTGCTCGGGTACCGGTATTGTGGATCCGGCTTTTACCAAGATATCACTCCATGATCGGTTCCAGATTTTACACACTTTCAGTATGATAAAATACCCCGGTACAAAATATTCAGATTTTAGGGCCAGGTTTTGGCGACGGTTCGGGAAGCGGTGGGTCTTAGCAGTAATCTGGCGGAGAAATCACTGATGAGGATACAATAACATTAGGAGATCTCGAATCCTTCTGGCACCCATTCTTGGTGCCGGAGGGACCGGGCGGAGTAGCGGTGGTGTCGATAGCTCGGCTACTGAAAACGTCCGGAGGGATATGCTGGGGGCACCTGTTGTCACTTGGCGGCTCTTTGTATGATATCATATTCTGTGGCTCCTAATTTTGTGTTATAAATTCAGCGGCTCACATCTAGCCCAGCCCAATTTTTTTGTTGCCTGTCGGTAACCCATCTCCCTAGATAAACTATTGATAAAGTTTTGAAATTCATTATTGTACTGTACCGTATGTACCCCATACCACGAAAGAGAGAGAGAGAACTTCGCTCACGAGCAATGACTGTCCAGCTGAATGGGCAGGAGGAAGTCACCACTATTACACTAATGTTGCTCCGATTTTTAGGAATTGGGATGCGGGGCCCTGGGGTGGTCCGTGGGAGTCCAAAAAAAAACGATCAGAGTACTTGCCAGATCCCTCAACCCCTTAGCAGATCAGAACCTCCTTTTGCCATCCGGGGTTTTAGAGATTCCTGAAGAGAATGAGGATGGCTCGTGGAGAAATTCAGTGGTACTGACACCACAGCACCCTGTGATCTAGCAGAATGTCGGACCGAGGTTCTTGGTAACCCACCACCGTGGCAGGACCCGAAAGGTCCTGGATACCGAACGATTGTAGCGGTTGCGTGACCTCACATACTCCGGAAATTAATTCCTCACTTGAGTCAGGCGGGGCAGTAGGATCAAGGACCTCCGGAACCTTCCACATGAGTCTGAAAAACAACGGGAAATCTATAAGCCCCTTTCGTGTGGATTGTTGATTCCGGGAACCGCCATGCTCTCAACAGCCACATAGCTTATGATTGAAGAAGCATTGCCTGATTAAGGTAAGTGATAATTTACCCCATTTTCCAGGGATTTGGTTTCATCCTGACCGATCTCTATATTCCCTATCTATCACCGGGAAATCTTGAGAACAGCCGGTTATCGATGGCCGCTACCGGTGTCGGATGGATGTGGTAAGAGATAGATGGAAGAAGCGATTGGATTGATTAGATTAGTCCGCAGGAATAGGCCTGTTATATGAACCGAAAGGCATATATGCCGGGCCACGTCTCGTATACCCCCAACCCCACGGCATCGATAAGGGTGGCTGCCCGTACTGGTGTTCACAACACACAGCAGCCGGAGGTGTTAGGAGGCTGTCTATAATTTTACGCGGAAATATGGCCACCTCCATTTTGCGGCTAACCATTGGACAGGCCACTTCTGAGAATTGGAGGATTGGAATATGGAGTTGTCCGAGCGTATACGACCGATTTCTTTCTGAGTAGGGTTCTGCTGGTTTCTCATATGGTCTATTGTGTAATGAGGAAGTATTACAGGGGTCGCTAGGATCCATTCCCCAGGTATCCCACACATTTAGTGATAGCGACTGAGCCTGGGTCGAGGATACGCCAACCCCCGACCCAAACAACACGGCAACGCATTAAACAAGGAAGCTTTCTAGAAGAGGTGGGGATGTATCCAAGGTTCTACAAGCGGCAGGCATCAATACATATTTACCTGCCGAGAAGTCTTGCTAGTGGACGGATTTATGAATAGCGGATTGGACAATTCTAGAGTTTTCCTGAGCGGAGAAGTGCCCTTTGGCGAGCTCCTTAGAAATGGGTGAGGGTTCATTCTAACTATGGACATAATTTCTTGTTGAGCCCATGATATGTCTAAGGATTTCAATCAAACAAACTTGTGTAAATCCTTCGAAGATCCCTTATCATTCCCTAGTGTTCCAAAAGTTGCTATGACCTTGCATTCCTACGATACATCCTACCTGCCTATCCAACAGTTCGACCAACTACTCTTATATCTCCTATTGCCTAATCTCCAACCTCTATTGCCCGGAACCTATATCAATCCCTTTTACCTTAGCGCTCGACTACTATTCCTTTGCTGTTTACCTCGGTCAGTGCCGTTACCAGGTGACCACTGGGGGCTCATACCTGCAAACATAGACGGAGTTACCTATCCTGCCAGCTCTCATCCAGCATATAACCAGTGAAATACTCCGGCATCTGTGGAGGGCCTCTAAGAGGCGGCAAGTAGATAATAGTCAATCTATCATACTCAGAGTGCTGCAGACATCGGACACGAATTTCCTGTCTCAGCAAGGAGTTGGAGTCGGTCGAGGAAATTTTTTGCATTGCAGAAGTTAGTTGAATGCCCGGAATCATGTTACCTCCGCGAGGTCACGTCTCCAACGGGGGGGACTCGGGGGGTGATTTCCATGACGGATATCGTATCATATGACCATTACGACTCGCCCGGGGTTAATCCACCGAGCCGGTGGTGAATGTAGGTCAAGCATGTCAATACTGATGAGTAACGGGATAAGATTCCCGGAGTCGGCGGAAGGAGTAGGGGGTAGTTGACATGGCTGACAGCCCTGATGGCAGAAGTCATTGCAAACCATGGACATACGGGGTGTCGTAGCCTATGTGTTAACGAATGAAGAAAGTTTTTCGCATAGGGCACTTGATGAATCGGTCTGCATTTTTGTGTGGAGTAAATGAAGAGGGCTAATCTGGTTTCGGACCGGGGGGGGTCAGTGTACTTGATAGCCTAGCTGTTCGGTTCTTGGCCTAGGACATTAATACTGGTAGAGGCCTCTACGATACAGATGGCTGGGTGTCGGTGCTTTCATTTAGTATTTGTACCGTTCACTTTTCTTCAATCGGAAGAATCAGGCATCGCTGGCGGTCTGCTGATGCTGGTGAAAGATACTATTTTTAGCCTTTTTCATTATCCTCCCTTGACTCCCCCCCCCCTGAGTCTGCTTGCGTAGGGGTTTATCCGCTTCCGGGAGCTACATTTGACCGGCTCCTGGATCTGTTTGGCTTAGATAAGATATTGTCAATAACCGTACTCTCTGATGCCTGCCGTCCTGCCACTTCTCTCCAAAATAGTCGGTATTATGCAAGCGGGAAGGGAGGCATCTCGCTAGCGGGGGTTGGGATGGCAGAGACAGGTGGTCTAGAGGCCTTTCCGAAGAAAGGATTTTAAGATTGGTTCACGGTGCCCAGAGAAGGAAGAGGTATCGCAGTCTTAGATCAGTGCAGCTAGGCTACCAGGCCTGGCAGCTGGCAGAGGATTTTGGCTGATTGGCTAGAGTGTTCCGCGGAACGGGGGCAAGGGCGCGTGGCGAGTGATAAACTGTAAGGCCTACACATCGGTGAAATTGATGGATTAGCAGTGAGAGAAAGGATGGGGCCTCCACCCAATTTGGGAATCATCATAGCTCACTCGGTGCTTTGGGCAAGTATAGTGTTGGAAATTGTGGTTGAATTGATGAGGGTTTTACGGAACCGAAGGGAGTAAATGCCCAAAGAGAGAAAAGTATTTTTCTTGTATACAGAGAGTGGAGTCAAGAGAAAGAAAAGAAGGTGGTAGGTTTGTTGACTATGTAGAGTAGAGGAAACAACAAGCGAGGGTCAGAAGGAATTGGGTGTGTTTGTTGGTTAGGTAAGAGAAGAAAAAAATAACATGAGAAAACAAAGTTCAGGGAGCAACGCACAACAAGGACATGAAAGATATGTAAGCACTTACATATGCACATGAGTGCTTATGGCTCGTATATAAAATCAGGCTCATGTTTTCAACACGCCTCCTGCTTCGCAGGTCTCCTAAGAAGCACAAACATAGTAGGTATGGTCTGCTAAGAGCCAGAAGCCACAAACAGAAAAATCAAAGCAGAAAAGAAACGTAAAACACAAGGAAAATTTTAAACATGCCCAACAGCCTCATTAAAAACCTCTTCCGTGGAAAACCAACGTGGGAGAAAACCAACAGAAGTAGGTAAAAAGAGTACTGCTACTATAGACAAGTAACTAGGGGCAAAAAGCAAGAACAAAAGAAAAAATTAAAAATTAAAAATTAAAAATTAAAGGAGGGTTGTGAAGAAAAGAAAAGAAAAGAAAAACAAAAAGGAAAAGAAATAAAAGTAGGTCTTAGACCTCAGAGAGACCTAATCTGCAAACATGTCTCCAATGCAGCTCACGGAGTAAAGCCTTGGTAAGAATATCTGCAGTCATATCCTGAGTACCAATATGCTGAAGGGTAATAAGGCCTTGGTCCACAGAATCCCGGACATGGTGGTACTTGGTGTCGATGTGCTTGGTCCTTTCGTGAAATTTTGTATTCTGGACCAGTTGAATCGTGCTTTGGTTGTCCGCATAGATCAAGATTGGCTTGGTAGGCTGAGTTTGAAGCAATTCTCCATACAGTTTTTGAATCCAGGTAGTCTCTTTTGCAGCCTCGGAGCATGCAATATATTCCGCTTCTGTAGTTGAAAGGGCAACCATGCTTTGTTTCTTGGACTTCCAAGAGACAGCACCACCTTCCAAGAGAAAACAGTATCCTCCAGTAGACTTTCTGTCATCCGTATCGCCAGCCCAGTCGGAGTCAGTAAAGCCATAAGGTCCAGAGGAGATGGTTGTATTTGAAGCCTGATAAACAAGTCCCAATTTGATGGTATGTTGTAGGTACCGGAGAACTCTTTTGGCTAAAAGTAGGTGACTTTCGGAAGGATTTGCAAGATGTTTGCTGAGAACGGAAATGGTGTAGGCAAGATCAGGTCTTGTTCCGGTCATGGCATATATAAAGCTTCCTACAAGTGATTGGTAGAGTTGATGGTCCTGGGCCAGAAGTGGAGGATCGGAGTTGCTATCAGAAAGCCGAAGTTGCTTGGGATCCATAGGAGTATGTAGTCCATTACAGTTCTCCAGTCCAAATCGCCCTAAAATCGTACGGATAAATCGTTCTTGTTTGATAGTAATTTTCTCCCTCGATTGCGAAATCTCAAGACCTAAAAACTGTCTTACTGGTCCCAAATCTTTCATTTTGTATTTAGATGAGGGTTTTAACTTAACTGATTGCATGGCAGAAGGATTAGGGCTTGAGAGAAGTATGTCATCCACATAGAGGATCAAGATGACATTGGTAGAGATATAGAGATTGCAATCACTTGCTGAGGATTTGAAGCCTATAGATTGCAGGTAAGCATCAATGTCACAATACCAAAGACGAGGAGCTTCTTTCAATCCATAGAGTGCTTTTCGCAGTCGCAGTACACACTCTCTCCCTGGTCCAGTAAGAGTGGAATCAAGCCACTCAATACCTTCTGGTGGCTGAATGAAAACAACATCATCACCAATAGAAGGGTTAAGAAAAGCAGCTGTGACATCCATATGATGCACCATCCAACCTCTCAAAGCACTAGTAGCAAGGAGCATTCGCACAGTAGTGAGTCTTGCAACAGGAGCAAATGTCTCCCCATGCTCAACTTGCTCATACCCACGAACGACAAGGCGTGCTTTGTAACGGATTGAGGAGTCAGCCTCTACCTTCGTACGGTATACCCATCGACAGCTTAAAATTGGTATAGTAGAAGTCGTCTGTCTTTGTGGAATCCAAGTCTCATTCCGTAAAAGAGAATCATACTCGCTGTGCATCGCTGCTCTCCAATGCTCATGTTTGACAGCGTCGGTGTAAGTGGCCGGATTATCTATATGACCATCCTTCAAGTCATATGTTGCAGATCTAACCCCATCAGCAAACGCAAGATGCGCAGCACGGGATAAAATTTGACCAGATCTTCTAAGCGGAAGTTTCGCTGCTGGTGAATGAGGTAGTTTATGTGCTGGTTGGGCATCCAAGCACTTTACAGGTGTAAGCTGCGTCTGTGACCTCTCTGCTGCAGGTGTGGGCTGCGTTTCATGATCTACCACCGGATCAGCACTTATGGAGGACTTAGTACAACCCATGTTCTCGATCAGGCTCTTATCAGGCCTAGCAGATTTCTCAGATGTGCTAACAGTCGAAGACTGCATTATGGGGGACTCAGTACAACCCATGTCTTTATCGTGGTAGTCAACCGGATTTTCAGTGCTTTCACCAACCAAGAGAACATCCTCTGGGAGTAGAGGCTTCAGGATATCACTGTCAGCCTTAATTTCAAAGGAACCTGCCACTTGTCCTTCATCAAAAATAACGTCAGAGGCATGAAAGGTTCTTTTCTGCTCAATGTCCCATAGTTTCCAGATCTTTTTCGTATCATGGACATAGCCAAGCATTGCACATTTCTTTGACCTGGAGCCAAATTTTCCATCAATCCACTGGGCTTTGGGAACAAGCTTAAATGCCAAACAACCAAAAAGGCGTAGGTGATCAAAGGAAGGAGCTGTTTGATGAAGAAGCTCATAAGGTGTTTTGTTGCCAATTGCGTGAGAGGGAGAGCGAGCGTGAAGATAGACTGCAGTATTTACTGCTTCCGCCCAGAGTTCTAGACTTAGTTTCGAATCCAATAGCATACTTCGGGCTTTAGTAGCAATTGTACGGATCATTCGTTCTGAGACTCCATTTTTGTGTTGAGTATATGGTGGTGATGGTTCAAAGGTAATTCCAGATGCTCGTAGGATACCGCGGAAAAGTGGATTTGAGTACTCGCCACGTCCATTGTCGCAACGAAATCGTATCACAGCAAACTGTGGAAACCGTTTTTCCAGTTGGGAAAGGAATTCCTGGAAACAACTAGTGACTTCTATAGCTTCCTTGGTGCGTAGAAAAAATACTGAGGTAAACCGAGTATGATCATCGATATACAGTATGAAGTAACAGGCACCAGAACAGGAAGGAGTTGTCAGAGGCCCTGCCATATCAGAATGAATAAGTTCGAAGGGTTGGACAGTTCGTAAAACAGGTTGCCGAATGATTTTTCGTTGCTGCTTTGCCTGGATGCACACCACACAAGAGACAAGTTTCTCTCTATCGGTTTCATTGAGGTCGGTAAGGGTATTCGCAAGAGTTAGCCTTAGTGATTGAAAATTGAGGTGTGCAAAACGGTGATGCCATAAGTCCCAGGATGCTTTTGTGATTGAAGTTCCCGAGTGTGCCAACTGTGCATAAAGGTGGTCAACCGAAAGTGGTGAACCGGAAAGTTTCCAGAGTCCATTCTGAAGTATTGCTAGCTGACTTGGTGGCATGCTAGCTTTTTGTATGTGACAAACAGAGGAGGTAAAGGTGACAATATACTTGCGGCAAAGCCATCCAACAGAGAGTAGAGAGTATTGAAGCTTGGGAACGTAGAGGGCATCAATCTCAACTATGGCACCACTATGGAGCTTGATGTTAATCTTGCCACGAGCAATACCATGGAGCTTAGTTCCATCTCCAAGATACACAGGAATAGGAGCTGAAAGTGATGTTAGACTTTGAAATGATCTCCGATCCGGTGTCAAGTTATCCGATGCTCTACTGTCAATAATCCATCCCTTTGATTGGTTTGTAGAACCAGTTGTATTCGCAGTCAAGGCATGCTCAGAGACATAGGATGCCATAAGAGCTAGCTCGGGATCATCATTGTTGTTTGTGTTGACATTTCTGGACTGGAAGCGGGAAGAATTTCTGGTGTCGAAGTGATTTCGGGAATGTTGGCCATTCCTTCTTCTTCTCTCAGCTCTTTGCCTCGTAAAGCAAGAAGCCTCCGTATGTCCTCTCCTGACACAGTAGTTGCAGATTGGGCCATCACTGCTGCTACCCATCCTTCTTCCATTGCTGGTACTAAATCTTCTTCTTCCATTATTGCCACTACTCATTCGTCTTGCCGCACTTCTGAAGTTTCGATGAGAGTTCTGATTTCCGCGGAATGAAGGACGGTAACTTTCACTTCCACGTCCACGAGAAGATGGCATTGGACGAATATTGGCGGTGAGAGCAGTCGTTGTAGCTGAGGCAGTGTTTGATCCAGTAACATCGTCTTTTCGCTCTAGAATTGCCTGCTCCTTTTGCAGAATTGCTTCGATAAGATGATTGATGTCGAGGTTTTCCTGTGAAAGGATGCGGTCAAGTGTTGGAAGATACTCCTCAGGTAGACGAGAATTTAGAAGCGAGATAAAGGAGTTGGTAGAGATTTCCATATCGGTACCAAGTAGACGGGACTGGATAGACTTCATAGCGGAGATGAGGGTACCAATACGAACACCTGGTTCAAGTCGAAGTGCGAAAGAATTGTCGTTGTAGAGTGGATCGTCCGATACGCGAGGCAGCCACATCGTACTTATTTTTCAGAGAGGTCCACATGGCAATGGGACAATCGAGACCACGGATATGCTGCTTGGCTTGTTGGGTGCAGGAGGTAAAGATCATTGTGAAGGCTCGATTGAGTTTGTTTCGGTATTCGGTATAGGCTGCTTGGTCTTCTAAAGCTGGTGGATTTTGTGAACTGAAAATAACATCGTAGGTTTGATCAGCTCTCATGAAGGCCTTCAGGTCCTCGCTCCAATGGTGGTAATTTTTCTCGTTTAGCTTTTCTGTTGTACCGAATTTGCAGTTGAAGGTTTCACTTGGTGAAGTGCCAGAGACGAGTTCGGAGAGTTTATTGGAGGTAGACATTGTTACAATAGTTTGGCTGAAGATTCTTGATGGATGGATGATATTCGTGAAGAGACTTATCATTGCGCAAAACCCGGGCTCATAACCTGTTGGAAATTGTTGTTGAATTGATGAGGGTTTTACGGAACCGAAGGGAGTAAATGCCTAAAGAGAAAAAAGTATTTTTCTTGTATACAGAGAGTGGAGTCAAGAGAAAGAAAAGAAGGTGGTAGGTTTGTTGACTATGTAGAGTAGAGGAAACAACAAGCGAGGGTCAGAAGGAATTGGGTGTGTTTGTTGGTTAGGTAAGAGAAGAAAAAAATAACATGAGAAAACAAAGTTCAGGGAGCAACGCACAACAAGGACATGAAAGATGTGTAAGCACTTACATATGCACATGAGTGCTTATGGCTCGTATATAAAATCAGGCTCATGTTTTCAACATATAGTTTAGATACTGGCAGCTCCGGGGAAGCTACATGATTCTGGCAGTCATGCGGTGTCTGTGTCCACGCTCTATATGGCAGTATAGAGAGATCTGCAAGCGCAGGGAGATAGGGATATGTGGGTGGTGGGCTTGTTTGATTTACTGAAGAGCGCATTGGATGTGGGGAGGTGAGACATAAATTGTCTAGTGCAGATTCCGAGAAGAGTGATATAGGAAAATCAGGAATTATACTCTCATCACAATTTAGTTAAAGCAGGAAACAGGGGGGGCAGATTGGTGGAAATGCAGGAACCCGGAAGAGCTTGCTGAACTCCCTGATAATTGGCAGAGTGTGATAGATGGATAGAACGGAATCCTGGTGGAGGGTAGAATGTTCTATCTGTGAAATGGGTGTGGACAGCCCAACCTTTAGGTGGACGCCCCCCCCCCTACCAAGTGAAACACTTCTGGGCCTATACACCTTGGATTCTGCAGCTTTCGAGTTTTTTTTTTATTCTAAATCGACATTCCCACCAATTCTAATACTGTGCAGTGGCAATGGCTATTCCTATAGTGACTGGCTGATGAAATCTGTATGCAAAAAAAATCGCCGCTGCTACTGGGCATTCCACCATGGCCCCATTTCCTATTCCCGCTTGACATCACTCATTTAAGGTTAGTCGTATACCCTGTTGTTCTTTTTGAAGAAACAACTCAAAAATGCACAGCGGTGAAGTGAAAAAATGAGCGCGGATGAGAGATGAAAAATGGGAAGATAGAAGTGGTGGAAATGGTGATCGATGATCCATCTAGCTAAGGACTGACTAAGAGATATATAGCTCCAAAGCACAAACAACCATGGAAACACAATAGACTCAAAACGAAAACACACTATCCTAACTCATCATGATCCTCCGCAACCTCCGGCAATCTAGAATGATCCTAAACCAAACTACCATATGCCTAATGGCATAGGGTGTGAAAGAAACAAAAAAACACTACCCTCTACCTGTGCACTGCACACCACAAAACATATGCTTGATAACCGCATATATGCCTAACTGCATATCTGTCTAACCCCATGCCCTATAGGCAATCCAACACTTTTGCTATCATAAGAATTTTCTTAAGGTCTGCTCATCTTTGTTGTGTGGGGTAACATGTAGGAAAAGGCGTTCGAATCAGGGAACCTCTGATCCTTGGCCTTTCGGCAATCGCTTACTCGTGCCAAGGTTGCAGCTAGGGCGCTGCAA
>LN890968.1:518209-532463 GCA_900010015.1 Tuber aestivum | reverse complement strand
CACAGTACTTTCCTTGCTCTTGCAGCGTGAGAGCCAAGTAGCCTCCATACGTCAGCATATCAGCACTATCTAAATGCGAGTATATCTTAAGACCGCCTAGTATGTTCCGAAACAACTTCGCCGCCGCCACCTTGGCCTTCCCTCGATATGTAGTTGCTACCCCCAGGAGCGCAAATCCCTTTTGACCCTCATCACCCAGCCCATAATTTTTACCCTTTCCTCGAAGTAAAATGCATCGGCGAAATTGGATTTCCGCATCACTGTAAGAGCCTGTATCTCGGAAGTACTGCCCCATGTAATAACAAAGATCTTCAGCAATAGGATCTCGTGAATCACGAGTTACGGAAAGTGCATGTGGAATGTATAAACCACCCATTTTCCGCCGCTCACTCTCACCCTGTGGGAACAGCCGTGAAACCACTCTCAACGCGGCGGCCCTTGCTTGCTTCAACTGCTTAGTTGGGTAATATACTTGCAACGACAGTTGGACTAAACGATGAAGCTCATAAAATGTTTTCTCCTCGCGCTTAACAATGGTAACCAACGAGAATGCTAAAAGCCTTCCAACGGCCTGACAAAACTCAACTGGATCATCCATCCCGCTCAAGCCACTTTGGCTCAATAGCTCTTCCGGTATATTTTGACGATCGAGGAATGTCATTAACCGAAGAAGATCCGCAGCTGGGGGCATCTGCTGTGTGATTCTGTCGAAGGTGACAAAGTAGGTACCCAAGGTGCTTTCGGCAATATCAGATTCCCGTTGGATATCGCAAAACTGCTGTGAAAGTAGTTGTTTTGCTCGTTCATCGCTCTCTTGGAGAATCGTCCAGTAAGTGGATGGTGGAGTCTTGGTCTCGGTCATGAAGGCAGCCGCACCCACAATAGCCAACGGTAGGTGGAGCAACGATGCCAGGATCTTTGTGATAGCCGCTCTTCCTTCATCTCCCAAACTCTCCCCGCCGGTATAGCGCTTTGAAAACAACTCTAGGGCATCGTCCTTTCCCATTTCTCCGACCTCGATTATTTTACAGCCCTGCCTGGATGCGACCAACAGAGACCTAGTGGTGAATATCACAGCTCCTCTCGTGCCTTGTGGTACGAACTTGGCGATGGGGCCGTTGTTTTCAACAAAGTCGGCATCATTATCGGCGTTGTCGATGACTAGAATCCAGTCCCCGCTGTTTGGGCCTTCAAACCATTTCCTTATACTCTTCAGGTAGCTCTCTTCGTCTAACTCTGTGCTCGATAGAGGAATCCGAACATGTTGTGCGACATCCCTAAAGCCCTCGCTGAATTTTAAAAGCCCACTTCCCGTCACCCAAAAGACATGACAACTGTTCTCGCTGGAGCGGCGATAAACGTATTCTAGTGCAATCTGTGTTTTCCTAAACGATATTAGTGCATTTGTCATATGCTAGGATATTTGATACATACCCAGAACCACCTAATCCGTGGAGCGCGATTCGGTTGTGCGCTGTAGGTTCTGAATATCTCTCCACTACTTCCACGACATTTTTCCGGCCTGTGAAGGTGCTGTTCCTGCCATAGGGAATTAAGTGATATGGATTAAATGCTTGGTTCTGTTCTGATAGAACCTTAGCTCTTTGCCGGGAATCTTGCAGGAATGCTGATAATACCTCCACCTCCAACTCCAGAGGCACCGCCTTGGTTTCCAACACCGATGTTGGCCATATCCAGCGTTAGATAGGTGTTTCTGATAGTATTGTTACTACCGAAAACATTGCTATTACCATTATTTCCGCTAAAGCTTCCCTGAATCGTGGACTCGACTTGGGTGATTCTAGCAAGGTTGTTAAATTTGTGATAACAGTTTTTTCAAGAGTGACACTAAAAGTAAAGTGTTGCTTACTGATCCATCAAGTTTTATACTGGAATCTGGTCGGAGGTGAAGCCGTCCTTGCGTGTCGGATATGATGGAAACAAGATTCAACTACAGTGGCTCGTTCGCAGTTGAGGAATAGGGCCCTAGCTAGTGCTGCTCGAGTCTAGTGAAAGCTGAAGTTTTGATAGTGTAAACTCCGGTAGGGTGCAGGAAACAGCTAGAATTTGGAACAGAGAGAATCCTGGGGGAAAAGGTGGGGAAACGCCTGCGGGAAGTAAAGAAACTTTGCCCAAGGCAATTGTCAGCTCCGTGGAAGTTTGGGCCATATGATTAGCTGGGCTCCAGTTGGGATTTGGGCCACCGCAAGGCTGGGTAATTGTGAGGTGTTTACTATTATTGGGTGCCAAGGGATAGCGGAACACAGACGAAAACCTCGGGGCTGTAAAGTGCAGGTATGGTATACCGGTACCTCCCCAAGTTCACTCATGTCCTTGCCCAGAGTGCTTCTGCAAGTCTAAGATTTGGTGACAACAGCAAAGCCTAAATTTAATAAACACACCAACCCCTCCCCTGCCTTCTCCTGTACACGTGCATGATACGAATTTAGACCCATTCACCCGTGCTCATGGATGTAGCGCTAGTACCGAGGGGGATGGAGGGAGATGTTCTGGGTTGGGCTTTTTTTTTGCTTTCCTTGCCCACATTGGTAGTGTGCTGCCACTTTCAATGCAGTTAACCGTGCCGAGGTTCCCACCCCTGCAAAGGTCGCGTAGCATCTTTTGCAGGGATCGCTGACCCCTCCCTCTCCGTCAAAAACTGCTTCGAGTCTAATGTGAAAGGCAAGAGAGCAGACCCCTGAGCTGGGGTAAGGTGGATCCCGCCTTTACCAAGATATCATACTCCATGATCGGCTCCAGATTTTACACACTTTCAGTATGATAAAATACCCCGGTACAAAATATTCCGATCTTACTCGTAGGGCTAGGTTTTTGGGGACGATTCGGGAAGCGGTGGGTCTTAGCAGTAATCCGGCAGAGAAATCGCTGATGAGGATGTAGTGGCGTTAGAAGATCTCGAATCCTTCTGGCACCTATTCCTGGTGCCGGAGGGACCAGGCGGAGCAGCGATGGTGTCCATAGCTCGGCTGCTGAAAACGTCCGGAGAGATATGCTGGGGGCACCTGTTGTCACTTGGCGGCTCTTTGTATGATATCATATTCTGCGGCTCCTAATTTTGTGTTACATTTCAGCTGCTCACATCTGGCTCAGCCCGATTTTTCTGTTTGCCTACCGGTAACCCATCTCCCTAGATAAACTATTGATAAAGTTTTGAAATTCATTATTGTACTGTACCGTATGTACCCCGTGCCGCGAAAGAGGGAGAGAGAACTTCGCTTACGAGCAATGACGGTCCAGCTGAATGGGCAGGAGGAAGTCACCACTATTACACTAATGTTGCTCCGATTTTTAGGAATTGGGATGCGGGGCCCTGGGGTTGTCCGTGGGAGTCCAAAGGGATTAGAGTACTTGCCAGATCCCTCAACCCCTTAGCAGATCAGAACCTCCTTTTGCCTTCCGGGGTTTTAGAGATTCCAAAAGAGAGTGAGGATGGCTCGCGGAGAAATTTACTAGTATTGCTACCACAGCAATCGTGAACTACCGGTAGTGGAATGTTGAACCAAAGTTCTTAATAACGTACCACTGTGGCAGGGCCCGCGGGCCCTAGATACCGTACGGTTGTAGCAGCTACGTGGCGTCACATACCCTGGAAATTAATTCTTTACTTGAGTCAGCCAGGGTAGTGGGACCAAGAACCTCCGGAAGCTTCCCCATAAGTCCGAAAAACAACGGGAAATCTATCTGTTCCTTTTTTGTGGATTATTGATTCTGAGAACCGCCATGGTCCCAACAGCCACGGAGCTTGTAATAAAGAAACATTGCCTGATCAGGGTAAGTGGTAGTTTACCCCATGTTCTAGGGATTTTAATTTCATCCTGACCGATCTCTATTTCCCTATCTATCACTGGGAAACCTTGAGAACAACCCGTTGGCGCTGTGTGCTCTAGCTGCTGCTAGTGTCGGGCAGATGTGGAGATTGATTGAAGGAGCGGTTGGATTGATTAGTCCTTAGGAGTAAGCTTATTATAAACTGAAAGACATATGATATATCCCGAGCCACGTCCCGTATCTCCTCGACCCCATGGCATCGATAAGGGTGGCTGCCGGTACTGGTGTTCACAACACACAGCAGCCGGAGGTGCTAGGAGGTGGTCTATAATTTTGGGCGGAAATATGGCCACCTCGATTTTGCGGCTAACCATTGGGCAGGCCACTTCTAAGAGTCGAAGGATGGGAATATGGAGTCATCCGTGTTTATACGACCGATTTTCGAAGGAGGGTTTCACTGGTTTCTCATATTTCCTACGGTGTACTGGGGAAGTAGGGGTCACTATGATCTATTCCCCAACTATCCCACACATTTAGAGATAGTGTCTGAGCCTGGGTAGAGGGTGGTAGTTTAGGGACTATTTGGGGGAGTGGGATACACCAACACCCGACCCAAAAAACACGGCAGCGCATTAAACGAGCCTCTCCAGAAAAGGTGGGGATGTAGCCAAGGTGCTATGGGAGGCAGGCATCAATACATCTTTACCCGTGGAGGAGTATGAAATATTGCCTGTGGGTGAATTTAAGAGTAGCTTTAGTTCTTAGAAATAACCGAGGGATTCATTCTACCTATGGACGCAGTTTCTTGTTGAGCCTTTGACTAAGAATTTCAATCAAAAAAAACTTTTGTAAATCCCTTGGAGGCTTCTCCGGTGCTCCGAGAAAACCTGCTGTGGCTATGAATTCCTACATACTACCTGCATATCGTCTAACTGTTCGACTAGCTACTCCCATGTCTCCCACCGCCTAACTTATCGCCAACGCGAGGGAGTGGAACCAGAAGGATGCGGTAAGAGATCTCCATTACGGATATCGTGTCGTAAGACCATTACGGCTAGTCCGGGATTAATCTACCGAATCGAGAGTGTAGGCCAGACGTGTCAATACTAGTGGGTAACGGAATAAGGTTTCCGGAGTTGGTGGAAGGAGTCGGGGGTGGTTAACATAGTTAATAGTCTAGCCCTAATGGCAGAAGTCGTCGCAGGCTAGTTGTGAAGTATATACGGCAAATGAAGAGATGCCGGTATATTCACTTCTAAGAGCAACAGAGAGGGTGACAAAAGAATAAATAGAGATGATGAAAAGGAATAACTTCGGATAGTGATTGGAATGGAGAGACAGTACCAGACTTCTTGTGGAAGGTAACGATGAATGAATGATCAACCTGATAGAGAGGAATATCAGGAATGAGTATGAGATCCCCCAACGTTCCGACTGCTGGAACTGTACTGATGCCAACTTGATACAATAAAAATAAAATTAAAAATCGTTCACAACCAGTTTCAATCCTAATGATGAAGCTCGTACTATCTAGGTCAAACAGATGAAAGGTTCTCCAAGCATGTGGGGAGTTTTTCCAACATGAACGGATGGTGGCGAGGGCGCCGGAACACTAGGTTCAGACAAAGTCGGTTTCAACACTATCGACATACGGGGTGCCGTAGCCTACGTGTTAATGAGTGAAGAACATTTTTAGCGTAGGGCACTTGCTAAGTCGGCCTTTATTTTTGTATGGCGTAAATGAAGAGGGCTAATCACGGTTTCGGGGCGGGGTCAGTGTGCCCAATAGCCTAGTCGTTCCGTTCTTGTCTTAGGCCACTGATACTGGTATGAGCCTCTCTAATTTTGACTCAGGTAAGATATTGTCAAAAACCGCGCTGCCTGATGGCTCCGTGCTACCACTTCTCCCTAAAATACTCGGTTCTGTGCAAATGGGTCGGGAGGCGTCTTGATAGCGGGGGTTGGGATGGCGGAGGTCGCCGGTCTAGAGATCTTTCCAGAGAAAGGAATTGAGGATTGGTTCGCGGCGCCCAGAGAAGGAAGAGCAGTAAAGAGGGGCTCCAAGCCTAGCGGCTGGCAGGGGATTTTGGCTAATTTGTTAGAGTGCGATGCGGCACGGGGGGAAGGGCGTGTGGCAAGTGATAGGCTGTAAAGCCCAAACATCGATGAAATTGATGGACTAGGAGTGAAAGAAAGGATGGGGCCTCCACCCAATTTGGGAATCATGATAACTCACTCGGTGCTTTGGATAAGTATAGTTTAGCTATTGGTAGCTCTGGGGAAGCTACATGGTTCTGGCAGTCGTCCAGTGTCTATGTCCACTGCCTCTATGGCGGTATAGAGAGACCCATAAATGCAGGGAGATAGGGATGTGTGGGCGGTGGGCTTCTTTGAATTACTAGGAGTACATCGGAGGTCCGGAGGTGAGATAAGAATTGTGTAATGCAGATTCCTAGAAAGTGATATAGTAACATCGGGAATTGTATGCTCATCACAGTTCAGTTAAAGCACGAAATAGGGGGGAAGATCGGTGGAAATGCAGGAACCCAGCAGAGCTTGCTGAACTCCCTGATAATTGGGGGGGTGTGACGGATGGATAGGCACAATCTTGGTAGAGGGTGGAATGTTCTATCTGTAAAATGGCTGTGGAAAGACCAAACCTTTAGGGGGAGCCCCCCCTACCAATTTAAACAATTCTGGGCCTATACACCCTGGATTATGCAGGGTTTCTAGTGATGGAGTAGCCCCATCGTAGTATGATGTATTAGGGTATGATGACTGTAGTGGGACTGTCCTCCTGCCAAGCATGGGTGTTGTTTTCTATGATCTTTATGGTGGTTAGCCCTCGGTGTGAGGAGCCACCACAGGTTGTGTTAGTCTGCATTGTGTGTCTCTGTGGAGTAACTTAGATCATTGCAATATCATACATCTCCACTCTTTAGTTTACTGTGCGGTTTCCCCCACCTTTGTGTTTCGACTGCACTGTTCCCATAGCCTCCTCCCAACGGTGTTTTCTTCCAGTCTATTTTCCTCTGCGCATTCGGTTTCCCTTAGAAGTGTTCCCATCATCTAGTTCTCTTTTATTCTAAATCGACATTTCCACCAATTCTAATTCCGCCCAGCGGCAATGTCTGTTCCTATAGTGAGTGGCTGATAAAATATGTATGTGAACAACCGACGGCTGCTACTGGGTATCCCATAATGACCCCGTTTCCTATTCCTGCCTGACATCATTCATTTAAGGTTAGTCACATACCCTGTTCTTTTGCTAAGAATTTCCTTAAGGTCTCCTCATCTTTGTTATGTGGGGTAACATGTGGAAAAGGCTTTCGAATCGGGGAGCCTCTGATCCTTGGCCTTTCGGCAATCGTATACCTATGACTTCTGGCCTTGATCTGATATTGCTTCCTGCGTAATACCATAACTTCCTCCAACGTTCTATGGCAGTGAGGTGATGTTCACAGGGGGTTGTAGTGAATATCTTGCTACGCTGCTGATGGCTTTTCCTGTTTGAGGGTATTGCATCTGTATCTAAATAGGCAAACAAGATACTCAGCATACGTGGAACCAAGTAAAGTACCTTCTTCTGAGCCTCGACTGCTCGCCCATGTGGGGTTTCCACATCATGCATAGCATGGATTTCACGCGCTGGAGTAACTTTGTTGATAGTAATGTGTCTGATGGGATGGTTTGGACCTAAAGGGTTCTTATTGCGTGAGAGCAAGCGCATGGTGAACGAGAGCTTCAGCTTCTAGTTCATGATAAATTCCCCTTTTTGCTCGATGACATTGCTGAGTTGTTGGCAGACAGGACTTGCAGGCCCCTATCGTCATCTGGCTTAACAGCCTTCGGTTGCCCTCCGGCTCAGGCCAGGTCTGCATCACCGACCCCCCTCATTTTCCTTGGTATCGTAGTATCGGTCAGGGTGTTTCCGATTATGTGGGATGGCGTACAAAATCTCTATTGAACATGGGCTAATCTAAAAGGCGTAAATTGGCAAGAACAAAGGGGAAATAAGATCTAAGAAGTTGAGGAAAATCTGAGCACTTTCTCTGCACAAAAGTATCCCCCAAACGTGAAGTGATTTGCAGTAGTTGCTACAAGTTATCACTAATTTCTTCATTTTTGGTAGTTTCCCACGATCCCCGCACTTTCCTGACCGATTCACAGGGCTCCGCAGGCTGGTAGAAGCCAGTAACCTACTCCTGCCACCAGTATTGCAGTCTAACTATTGGCAGAATATAGTAATTAATCGAGCCGTGGTTCCTTTCGTTCACAGCCATGCCAGTTCTGGTTTCCTTAGAAATCATACTTGTGCCCGCCGCTTCATCGCCTCTGATTTATCATGCTTTCCTTGGTTTTGCAGCACGGTAGCCAGGTTGTTGGCACTTGTTAGGGTGTCCGGGTGGTTTGGTCCGAGAATGTTCTCCCGCGTCTCCAGTGTATGCCGATGCATCGCCTCCGATTCATCGTGCTTTCCTTGGTCTTGTAGAATGAGAGCCAGGTTGTTGGCACTTGTTAGGGTGCGCGGGTGGTCTGCTCCAAGAATCTTCTCCAACCTCTCCAGTGTATGCCGATGCATCGCCTCCGATTCACCGTGCTTTCCTTGGTCTTGTAGAATGAGAGCCAGGTTGTTGGCACTTGTTAGGGTGTGCGGGTGGTCTGGTCCAAGAATCTTCTCCGACCTCTCCAGTGTACGCCGATGCATCGCCTCCGATTCACAGTACTTTCCTTGCTCTTGCAGCGTGAGAGCCAAGTAGCCTCCATACGTTAGCATATCAGCACTATTTGAATGCGAGTATATCTTGAGACCGCCTAGTATGTTCCGAAACAACTTCGCCGCCACCTTAGCCTTCCCTCGATATGTAGTTGCTGCCCCCAGGGGCGCAAATCCCTTTTGACCCCCATCACCCAGCCCATAATCTTTACCCTTTCCTCGAAGTACAATGCATCGGCGAAATTGGATTTCCGCATCACTGTAGGAGCCTGTATCTAGGAAGTACTGCCCCATGTAAAAACAAAGATCTTCAGCAATAGGATCTCGTGAATCACGAGTTACGGAAAGCGCATGCGGAATGTATAAACCACCCATTTTCCGCCGCTCACTCTCACCCTGTGGGAACAGCCGTGAAACCACTCTCAACGCGGCGGCCCTTGCTTGCTTCAACTGCTTAGTTGGATAATACACTTGCAACGACAGTTGGACTAAACGATGAAGCTCATAGAATTTTTTCTCCTCGCGCATAACAATGGAAACCAACGAGAATGCTAAAAGCCTTCCAACGGCCTGGCGAAACTCAACTGGATCATCCATCCCGCTCAAGCCACTTTGGCTCAATAGCTCTTCCGGTATATTTTGGCGATCGAGAAATGTCATTAGCCGAAGAAGATCCGCAGCTGGGGGCATCTGTTGTGTGATTCTGTCGAAGGTGACAAAGTAGGTACCCAATGTGCTTTCGGCAATATCAGATTCTCGTTGGATATCGCAAAACTGCTGTGAAAGTAGTTGTTTTGCTCGTTCATCGCTCTCTTGGAGAATTGTCCAATAAGTGGATGGTGGAGTCTTGGTCTCGGTCATGAAGGCAGCTGCACCCACAATAGCCAGCGGTAGGTGGTGCAACGATGCCAGGATGTTTGTGATAGCTGCTCTTCCTTCATCTCCCAAACTCTCCCCGCCGGTATAGCGCTTGGAAAACAACTCCAGGGCATCGTGTTCTGCCATTTCTCGGACCTCGATTATTTTACAGCCCTGCCTGGATGCAACCAACAGAGACCTAGTGGTGAATATCACAGTCCCTCTCCTGCCTTGTGGTACGAACTTGGCGATGGGGCCGTTGTTTTCGACAAAGTCGGCATCATTATCGGCGTTGTCGATGACCAGAATCCAGTCACCGCTGTTTGGGCCTTCAAACCATTTCCTTATACTCTTCAGATAGCCCTCTTCGTCTAACTCTGTGCTGGATAGAGGAATTCGAGTGTGATGTGCGACATCCCTAAAGCCCTCGCTGAATTTTAAAAGCCCACTTCCCGTCACCCAAAAGACATGACAACTGTTCTCGCTGGTGCGCCGATAAACGTATTCTAGTGCAATCTGTGTTTTCCTAAATGATATTAGTCCATTTGTCATTTGCTAGGATATTTGATACATACCCAGAACCACCTAATCCATGGAGCGCGATTCGGTTGTGTGCTGTAGGTTCTGAATATCTCTCCACTGCTTCCACGACATTTTTCCGGCCTGTGAAGGTGCTGTTCCTGCCATACGGAATTAAGTGATATGGCTTAAATGCTTGGTTCCGTTCTGATAGAACCTTAGCTCTTTGCTGTGAATCTTGCAGGAATGCTGATAATACCTCCACCTCCAACTCCAGAGGCACCGCCTTGGTTTCCAACACCGATGTTGGCCGTATCCAGCGTTAGATAGGTGTTTCTGATAGTATTGTTACTACCGAAAACATTGTTATTACCATTATTTCCGCTGAAGCTTCCCTGAATAGTGGACTCGACTTGGGTGATTCTAGCAAGGTTGTTAAATTTGTGATAACAGTGTTTTCAAGAGTGACACTAAAAGGAAAGAGTTGCTTACTGATCCATCAAGTTTTATACTGGAACCTGGTCGGAGGGGAAGCCGTCCTTGCGTGTCGGGTATGGTAGAGACCAGGTTCAACAACGGTAGCTCGTTCGCAGTTAAGGAATAGGACCCTAGCTAGTGCTGCTCGAGTCTAGTGAAAACTAAAGTTTCGATAGTGTAAACTCTGATAGGGTGCAGGAAAGAGCTAGAATTTGGAACAGAGAGAATCCTGGAGGGAAAGGTGGGGAAACGCCTGCGGGAAGTAAAGAAACTTTGCCCAGGCAATTGTCAGCTCCGTGGAAGTTTGGGTCATATGATTAGCTGGGCTCTAGTTAGGATTTGGGCCACTGCAAGTCCGGGTAATTGTGAGGTGTTTACTATTATTGGGTGCCAAGGGATAGCGGAACACAGACGAAACCCTCAGGGCTGTAAAGTGCAGGTATGGTACAAGTATGCCGGTACCTCCGCAAGTTCACTCATGTCCTTGCCCAGAATACTTCTTCAAGTCTAAGATTTGGTGACAACAGCAAAACACCGGTAAGTTAGGGTAACAGTTGTGGGTAGTACTCATAGCGAAGGTGTGTGAGTAGACCTTGAAGCTAAAGTTTCCGGGCAAATATATTCGCTACCGAAAAGTACTCGTACTTGGACTTTAGGGTACTGTACTCGAGTAGTACCTTTTGGAGTGATTCTACCGAGACACTTTCCCCCGTGTCTGGATGCCCTGCTTACACTCGGCTGGGGGTTTATCTTCCCAAAAAAAATGACACCTTGCTGCTCAGGCGAACTGGGCCCATCAACGGGCGTCAGGGCCCTCAAGTCCCTGCTTCTTGAGACCAATCGATGGCGTGATGAAGCCCTTGGCTCGAACGCGGAGGAGGCTCAAGGGTGGTCAGCTATGCCGAATAAACATACCAACATTTTTTTTGCCTTCTCCTGTATGATACGAGTTTAGACCCGTTCACCAGTGCTCATGGATGTAGCGCTAGTACCGAGGGGGACGGAGGGAGATGTTCTCAATGCAGTTAACTGTGCCAAGGTTCCCACCCCTGCAAAGGTCGCGTAGCATCCTTTGAAGGGATCGCTGACTCCCTCCCCCTCCGCCCATACATTGCTTCAAGTCTAATGCGAAAGGCAAGAGAGCAGACCCCCAAGCTCGGGTAAGCTGGATCTGGCTTTTACCAAGATATCATACTCCATGATCGTTGCCAGATTACACCCTCTCTGAGTAGAACCCCAGTACTAAATATTCAGATTCCAGGGCCAGGTTTTGGCGACGGTTCAGGAAGCAGTGAGTCTTAGCAGTAATCTGGTAAAGGAGTTGCTGGTGAGCATAGATAGTGATATTATCATAGGAAATCTCAAATCCTTCTGTCACTCATTCCTCGCGCCGGAGGCACTGGGTAGAGCAGTGGTGGTGCCAATAGCTCGGCTACTAAAACCGTCCGGAGGGATTGTGCGGCTCTTAATCTTGTGTTACAACGCAGCTCCTCCCACCTTTGCCCAATTTTTCTGTTGCCTAACCCATCTCCCTAGATCACAAACTCCCGATACAACTTTAAAATTCAATTTTTGCAGGTCCCCCATACTGCAGAAGAGCGCAAGAGAGGGGACTTCGCTCATGGGCAGTGACGGTGCAGCCAAATGGGTAGGAGGAAGTCACCACTATTACACTAATGTTACTCTGATTTTTAGGAATTGGGATGCGGGGCCCTGAGCTAGTTTGCGGGAATCCAAAAGGATTGGAGTACTTGCCTGACCCCCCGACCCCTCACCGGATTGGAAACTCCCTCTGACTTCCACAGTTTAGGAGGTTCCAAAAGAGAATGAGGATGGCTCAGGAGAAATTTATCTAGCAGAATGCCGGACCAAGATTCTTAATAGCGCACCGCCGTTACAGGACCTGACAAGTCCTGGACACCGAAACGTTGTAGCAGCTGCACGACCTCACATACTCCGGAGATTAATTCTTCACCTGGGTTAGGCGGGGAAATGGGATCAAGGACCTCCGGAGCCTTCCCCATGAGTCCGAAAAGCAACGGGAAATCTACACACTCATTTTTTTGTGGATTATTGGTTCCGAGAGCCGCCCCGTTTCCGACAGCCACAGAGTTTGTGATAGAGAAACACTGCCTGGTCAGGATAAGTGGTAGTCTACCCCATGTTGTAGGGATTTTAATTTCATACTGACCGTTCTCTATATTCCCTATCTATCACTGGGAAATCATGAGAACAAACCATTGACGATGGGTGCTGTGGCTGCTGCCAGTGTCGGAAGGATGTGGCAGGAGATAGATGGAAGAAGCGGTTGGGTTGATTAGTCCTTAGGGGTAAGCCTGTTATAAACCGAAAGACATATGATATATGGCAAACCACCTCCCATATCCCCTCGACCCTACGGCATCGATAAGGGTGGCTGCCCGTACCTGTGCTCACAACACACAGCAGCCGGAGATTCTAGGAGACCGTCTATAATTTTGCGCGCAAATATGGCTACCTCCATTTTGCAGCTAACCATTGGGAGTCCACTTCTAAGAGTCGGAGAATTGGAATATGGAGCTATCCGCGGATATACGACCGATTTCGAAGGAGGGTTTCACTGGTTTTTCATATTGCCTACGGTGTACTAGGGAAGTAGGGGTCACTATGATCTATTCCCCAGCTATCCCACATATTTAGTGATAGTGATTGAGCCTGGGTAGAGGGTAGTTGTTTAGGGACTATTTGGGCGAGTGGGATACACTAATATCCGACCCAAACAACACGGCAGCATATTAAACAAAGAGGCTCTCCAGAAAGATGGGGATGTAGCCAAGGTTCCACGAGAGGCAGGTACCAATACATATTTACTGGTGGAGGAGTATAAAATGTTGCCTGTGGATGAATTTATGAATAGCGAGTTGGACGATTCTGGAGTTTTTATGAGCGGAGAAGTTCCCTTTGACGCATTCCTTGAAAATAGGTGAGGGGTTCAATCTATCTATGGTCATAGTTTCTTGTTGAGCCAATGGCATGGCTTAGGATTCCAATCAAACAAATATGTGTAAATTCCTTGAAGACTCCTTATCATTTTCCGGTGTTCCAAACGTTGCTATGACCTTGCATTCCTATGATACATCCTACCTGCCTATAGTCAAACAGTTCGACTAACTACTTTTATTTATATCTCCCACTGCCTAATGTCCAACTACTATTTCCTAGAGCCCACTATTAATCCCCTTTCCCTTAGTGCCGTACTACCATTCCTATGCAGTTTACCTCGGCCAGTACCGTTACCAGGCGACCACTGGTGGCTTATACCTGCAAACGCAAATGGAGTTGCCTATCCTACCAGTTCTCATCCGGCATATAACCAGTGAAATACTCCGGCATCTGTGGGAGGTCTCCAAGAGGCGGCCAGCAGATAATAGTAAATCTATCATACCCAGAGTGCTGCAGACATCGGACACGAATTTGCTGTCTCAGCAAGGTGTTGGAGTCAGTCGAGGAAATTTTTTGCTTGCAGAAGTCAGCTGAATGCCCGAAATCATGTTATCCCCGCAGGGTCATTTCGCCAACGAGCGGGACTCGGTAGGCGACTTCCATGGCGGATATCGCATTATATGGCCATTACGACTAACGCGGGGTTAATCCACCGAGCCGGGGGTGTATGTAGGTCGGGCATGCCAATACGGTACTGGTGGTTAACGGAAGAAGGTTTCCGGAGTCGACCGAAGGAGTAGGGGGTAGTTGACATGGTTGACAGCCCTGATGGCAAAAGTCATCGCAAACTACCGACATACGGGGTGTCGTAGCCTATGTGTCAACGAATGAAGAAAGTTTTTCGCATAGGGCACTTGATGAATCGGTCTGTATTTTTGTGTGGAGTAAATGAAGAGGGCTAATCTGGTTTTG
>LN890968.1:434560-452728 GCA_900010015.1 Tuber aestivum | reverse complement strand
GAGACAGAAGAATACAGGGCCTAGTGTATACTCGCTTGACTTTAGAGTTACCTACCCCTAACAACAGGTTCCCACCTCCGAGGTCTAGACAGATGTCCGGTATCCTACCGGAGGTCTAAGCAAGAGACAGGTATCCCACCTCAGAGGTCTAAGCATCAGGACAGGTTTCCACCTCCGAGGTCTAGACAGAAGTCTGGTATCCCACCGGAGGTCTAAGCAAGAGACAGGTATCCCACCTCAGAGGTCTAAGCATCAGGACAGGTTCCCACCTCCGAGGTCTAGACAGAAGTCCGGTATCCCACCGGAGGTCTAAGCAAGAGATAGGTATTCCACCTCAGAGGTCTAAGCATTAGGACAGGTTCCCACCTCCGAGATCTAGACAACAAGGCGCCCCAGTATCCAAGGTGTCTCCGTCTAATATATATGCGGCCGAGGAGTGGGGTTCAAGGAGGGTTTCCGACATCAAGCCGGAGTCCACCCGCGAGGAGCATAACCATCTAAGGTCCAACTAAGGAGCATCCAAGTGGGCCAAAATAGTCGTCCAGTATCCCACTGGAGGTCTAGGTCAAAGTGCCTCTGTATTCAAGGTTACTCCATCTAACTTGTATGCAGCCGAGGAGAGAGGTTCAAGGAGGGTTTCTGACATCAAGCCGGAGTCCACCCACGAGGAGCATAACCATCTAAGGTCCAACTAAGGAGCATCCAAGCGGGCCAAGGTAATCATCCAGTATCCCACTGGAGATCTAGGTCAAGGGCCTCTGTATCCAAGGTTACTCCATCTAACTTGTATGCGGTCGAGGAGAGAGGTTCAAATGAGGGTTTGTTGGTAAACCAAGAAGGTTCTAAGGTTCATTGCCGAATGCAATATTGTTAAGGGATTCATAAGGGTCAGAGGTCCTGAGATCCTAGGGGCCTACCGGGTTCAGCAGGGAAGCTACCCTTGAGACAGCTAACCAAGTAACGGGCAGATACGAGTAAATGCCACCAACACAAAAAGGTTCAGGCGGGAGAACTATCGTCAAGATAGTTAACCGAGGACGGGCGGACACAAAGGAAGGCCACGGGCGCAAAGGTTTAGGTGGGAGAACTATCGTCAAGATAGTTAACCAAGGACAGGCGGACACGAAGAAAGGCCACGGGCGCAAAGGTTCAGGTGGGAGAACTATCGTCAAGATAGTTAACCGAGGACGGGCGGACATGAGGGAAGGCCACGGGCGCAAAGATTCAGGAGGGAGAACTCTTATCAAGAGAGTTAACCGAGGATGGGCGGACACGAGGGAAGGCCACGAGCACATAGGTTCAGGCGGGAGAACTATCGTCAAGATAGTTAACCGAGGATGGGCGGACACGAGGGAAGGCGAAAGGTATATTAATCAAAGATAGCGAGCCATACTGCAGGCTTGCTACTAGTGGTCAAGCTAAGACTAGCAAAGCAAGAGCAAGAAAAGATAAAGAGTAATGAGGTATCAATGTCGTTCTCTTTCGTAGTCCGAAATACGGAGTCGTGACAATCTGAGGATCACTTCACAATAAACATGAGAGCAAGGAGCGGACGTAATTCCTAAGTATATACAATGGTAAGAGATTACCAGATTGCGTAAAGAAAGTAAAATATCAAGGGGCATACCCCATAGATATATTAAAGGAAATCCCTCAATCTAATGGAGCTCCTCTGAGCTCAACTCATAAACTAACCATAGGAAATCCTCCAATCTATAACGTACGTCCTTCATGTACGTTCCCAAATACTAAGGAAATCCTTCACTATATCCGACCAGGCACAGGCTTTATCTCTTGCTACGTGGAATCGCCGCGCACTAATCCAGCTTGCCGCGCATGGTCAACCAGGTTCGTCTCGCCACACTCATCTCTCCGAGAATGTAAATCCTGAGAACTGCAGAGAGCTCCTCCAGGTACAAAACATGCGACTAGAGCGGAGAAAATTTGGTGGCCGTGACACATAAGTAGGAAAAAACATAAGTGCGAGCATGTTTGACCCTGAAGAACTACCAAGGAAATCCCATAAAACATATGTATATCTGAAGTGGTGTGAGCGAATAAAATGAAAGAAACAAACCCAAACACCAGATGAGAAAGCATGCCATAACCCCTAATCGTATCATGAAATATTAATGAAATATACGTAATGTAGTTCCTGCCATTCAAAAAGGGGACCTGAAATTTGCTCTTTTTCAAATCCTTAAGGATACACAACTACAAACATAATTGTAAAAAAAAAACCTGTTTCTTAAAGAGAAGATGAAGGAGCATAGGAAACAGGTTTTTTCTTTGCAATTATGTTTGTAGTTATGTATCCTTGAGGATTTGAAAACTAGGAGTTTTGGTGGGAATGATAAAAAAGTGTTACATTAGCCACACTTAGTTTTCTTAGTAATCATGAAATTATTACTTGAAAATATGATTTTCTATTTTGTGATAACATATTTGACAAATATATTCAAAAAAAACCTAAAACCTAAAAAGATCATAACTAACTCTAATAGAAATAAGATACTATAAATTGTATTAATACTTGCTATATATATATATCTTGCTTTGATAGCTTCTTGAATGAATTACTACTGTGTTTTATATCAACTCTAGTACTTAAAATATATATTTCAGAATTATTTCACCAGTGCCATGTTCGACAAAAGTAAAAGCTGCCAGCCAATTTGTAGGACTACTCAGTAGCATTCCACTAGTGCAAAGTGCTCCTGCACTCCCAGTTCATGATCCTGAAGTATTGTCTTCCATAGAAGATAGATTAATTTGCAAATTTGTACAAAGAGCAGAGCAGATCTGGGAGGCATATCATCACAGAATTTTTTATAGTTCTTCTGAATTTCATGATACTATAAAGTACAAGTATACAAGTCACAGACATGTTTCTAATATCATTGAGGTAGAATAATATATTGTATGATACTTAAATTTAATGCTATATATGTTAATATCTAGTTTTCGCTTATCCTATTAGATTATAATAATAATGATATATTATTTATATATTCTTCTATTTATAGACTTATATTATAATACTAGTTAATTGTTTAATTATAACCTTATACAAGTGCCCAGGAATATGTTTTCGTACATCATAGGCACTGACAGGGGGGTTTAAGACATGGAATACATTTCTTAGAAAAACGGTGATACATGAGTATAAAAAAGAGGATATTCACAACTGGCTATCCTGGATCTCAATAATTCGGTTACCTCACTGTCCCACTGCATATGGATCTCAGTGAAATCTGAATTTCTATCTACCAAAACCTCACCCTCTGTTCCAGATCCCGCGCTGTCCTGGACAAATTCTTCTGAATTTGGCTGTCCAGGATAGTGAGGTACAACAGTATAGAAATCATGAGTGACAATAACACAGTTAATACAGAGGTCCAATAGAAATTCCGAAATAATAATACTAAAAAAAAGACAGAAGAAATAAGGCAAGGAAAAGAAACCCCTCCCTTCCATAATATACCCCAAATCTCCTAGTACCCTGAGTGACCGCCCCGCGCAAGATGAACCTGGAAATAGAGTTAAAAATTCATTCCTAAAATAGAATAAAAGCAATTGAATAGCAAAACAAGATATATAAAGAAGAGAATTACCTGTTGAACCCGGGTAGGAACAGAATCCACAAGGGCTTCAAGTTCATCCAGTGTAATGGCATTCCATTCCTCTTGAATAGCTTGCCGGAGGGCATCATTAGTGGTTGGAAAGGGAGAGCGGACTCGTATGCACTGCTTCATGGTCCGCCAAACATTCTCAATAGGACTGCAGTCAGAAGATGATGGGGGCCAGTCAATGAAGTATCCCCATATCCCAAGTACCCGGAACTGATTTTGTATATAGTGTGCACTATGTGGTCCAGCATTATCCTGCTGAAGGTAGACATAGTCTAATTGTTCTTGGAATTGTTGTTGTTGCCAAAAGTGAAAAAATAAGGAACAATATAGGTAGAAAAGGATACTGCCTTGATAGTGTTGCCCCATTCTGCCTTATTCCAAAAGACTAGAGGACCTTTCTGTCTTTCTTTAAAGCATGCCCAAACCATGATTGTATCTAATTTTCCAAACTTTGGAACTAGACAATCTTCAATGTCTTCTTCTCCTGCCTGCCAAGTAACCCATACCTGCCCACTAGCTGACAAACCTCCAACATTAAAGGCTGCTTCATCACTCCATATCACCTTACTCCAATTAGCCCAAGTCTAGTCTGCATAATGGTATACCCAATCAAGTCTCTTTTCTTTGACGATTCGGGATAAGTATAGTCTCGCTCGTGCAATTCGTCTGTGATAACCTTCCTGGGCAAAGACCTTGCGTAGCGTAACTTCGTTTCCTGGGACTCCAGCAAGCTGAGCAACTTCAATCAAGGGTAGTCGGCGATTCTTTTGGCTAACAGTAGCAAAATCAACAAGTCTTTTACGAACTGGAGTGGTAAAGACCTTAGGACATCTAAGTTTTATCTTGGGTGTGGATGGAGAACTGCATATAGAGAATACAGTACTGGTAGCAATACCAATTTCTTTGGCAATCCACCGAAATGACTAGGCTGCATGTGTGCGAAGGGCCCGAATCTTGGATCTTATAGAGGAGGTAATTGTTACTCTGACTGGAAGGCTCGCTCCTGGTGCAATAACATATGGCATTACTGTAAGCTCTGAGGCAGGAGAGAGAGTTTGGGAGCTTAGAAGAGTAGGAGAAGGGCTAGGAGCAATAGTGCCCTGGTAATAATGATCAAATAGCTGGGTTGAAGCCATAATTCCGACACTGGCATCTTTCTCTCTTTCTTTTACATTTACTAGTTTCTGCTGTGATTTATTAATATTTCTTGCAGGCGCTCCTCCCTCTTCTTCTATTCCACCAACAGGCTTTCTCTTGGTGTAGTGCTGGGGTACTCACTTGTTGGTGTTTCTAAGGTCACGATGCCAGTGCCATGTTCAGCCATTCGGTATTTTCTTTTGTCCAAAGACTCTCTTCTTAGGTTCTTGGCAAAGTCTGTATGAAAACATATTCCTGGGTACTTGTACCTCTAATCCTATGTTTGAAAGCTATGATTTTACCCTAAAAGTAAGTCTTGGCAATCAAATTTGCACAGCCACATGTAACACTCATTGCACAGCCAGGTCCCCTTTTTGAATGGCAGGAACCATACGTACTCCAGCTGTAGTAATGTTCCTGTTTAGAAATAATGATACCAAGTAGAGAAATATACGATATTATCAAGGAGAATATACATATGAAACAAATTAGGAAATTCAACAGCCCTTTATTTCGCGGATCTTAATACAGGTATTGCGTTGCAATGCCGCAGGCTTACAATACCAGTACTCGTGCCGAGGTTGTGGTTGGAGAACCACCACCCCAGGATGCTCGCGACCGCGGGCATTTTAAGGGGTGCCAGACAGTCAACGTTACTTTGTGGGTTACCATAGCAACATTGTGACTGAGTATAAATTGAGATTCAATAGGATAGCAGCAATTCACGAGATAATGGGGAACATAATAGTTTGTACTGGCAGCATAATAGGTGATAGATTGTATTTGATGCAGCCAATGTAAGTCTTCTAGACATTGAGCCTCAAAGTCATGCTGAGTCACACTACCGGTACCGGTATTACCATGGTAACCCATAAAGTTACATTGAGCTGTCACTCTGTTGCTATGGAAACCCACAAAGTGATGTTTAGCTATCCGGCACTCTTTAAAGTGCCCCCGGTTGTGGCGGCCGAGCCACAACCTTGGCACGAGTATGCGGCTCTGGCCCTGCTTTTCTCCAACTTATCCCATCTCCCTAAACTACAGACCCCCGGCTCAACTTTGAATCCCATTCCCGCAAGCCAGCCCTACCAGGAAAGCCGGAGAGAGCTTGCAGCAGTTCATTCCTACGACGGTCCGACCGAACGAGCGGGAGGCCGGTAAGTCATCCCTATTACGCCAATGTTACCCATACCATAGGCAGTGGAATGCAGAGCCTCGTAAGTGTCTGTCGGTGGAAGATTTCTGAGCAGAGGTATGAAAGAAGAATGTGGGCAAAGGCGCTCAGCTCTCAACTCCCCAATATAGTCTCTCGAACTCGTCTAACATCCCTGTTTATAACAGAAAGAAACCTTTTACCCTCACCCTCAGAAATACCGATCCTCCACCCATGCCATTCATCCGCCGGTGTCCCTGGGAACACCAAACCTCTGCCTACACCAACCCCCCCCTTGTTATCCTAGAGCACTGATCCTCATGCTTAAATGCACCGCAATAGTCCGGTATCCGGACAGGGGGAGCGACTTGAGCGATGTACCGATTCCACGGGTTAGAGGCCTGGGGTTGGAGGGTGAGAATACTTGCCTAATCCCCCCAATCCGTCGTCAGACTGGAGATCGCTTATACCTTGTAAGGTTCTTGAGATTTGGGGGCGTAATTAGTATGACTTGTGTGGGGAGTTTACTAACATTACCTCCAGTGTACCCTGCGATATGGTGGTGTGTGGCACTTAAAGACTTCACCAAGTATCCTTACGATAGACCTCGACGAACCCGAGATACGGTTGAAGCTGCTACAATAGCTCATACCCGGGGAGGTGAATTCCGTACTCGGAATCAGGTGAGACAACATAGCCAAGGATCTGGATCTCCCAAGGGGTCCGGAAAGACATCGAGAACATTACCGGTATCCCCCCCGTTTGTGCGGAATCTCGATTGGACGATCTACCGGTATCTCATTCACTGATCAGACATGGGGTCCGTTGTTACAGGAGAATTGCCTAGTCAAGAAACGTGGTAGGATCCCTGTTATTCCAGGGATTGTAACTTCGTACTGGCTGATATTCACATCCCTATCTCTCGCTATGAACTTCAAAACGACCCACCGGTGATACTGGGTGTCAGAAGTGCCTGAAGTGAAACAGTCTACAATCGTTTGCCAGGATATGGCCTCCTTGGTTATCCAGCTAACTATTGGGCAGGCTACTTCTGAGAATTGGAGGATTTGAATGTTGGGTTACCGGTATTCATGTTTACAGACAGATTTTCATCTGTGGGTCTGACAGGTTTCTCACATGAGCTAAGAGCGCTAGGCAAATAGTGGCTGTTATAGTCCACCTCCTACAAATTTAGTAGTAGCGATCAGGCTTGGACGAGGAGAAGTAGCCGAACGACGGTGGGAGGAGAGGGAAATATTAATACACGGCCCAAACAATGCAGCGCTGCACCGAGCAAAGAGGCTCTCCGATGGTACGAGCATATAACTAAGGTGCTACCGGGGCGGGTCATTAATGCGCACCCACCTGGGGGGGGGGGTTCTTGTATGTGAATAAATTTATAAGCAGCAGGTTGGGGGATTCTAGAGTTGTAGGATGGAAAAATGTATATTGACGGGCGGGTGATTGGAAAATGGGTGTGGGGTTCGTCCTACCAGCAGAGGTAATTTCTCCTTTAGAGAGTGACCAATAATTCCGATCAAATGGGCTTTTGAAAATTTCCTGGGGGTTCGCTACCATTCCCGGGCGCTCCCAAACGTTGCTGTGACCGCGTGTCCTGCATCCCCTATGGCTATCACGCAACGGTTCAACCAGCTGCTTTTTGATTTATAACTGCGATGGCTTGAAGCCTATTCCCTATTTCCCAACACCCAAAACCTACCACCCTTACATCAATGCCATATCACCACCCTATCCCAATCACCTCGGGTTACCGAGCGATCAGCGGCGACGTCTACCGGCCAATGCAATCTCATTTATTATCTTACTGTCTACCCGGCATACAACTAGCTAAATGCAGAAACATCTGTAAAAGTAAAGAACGCAAGACCGCTGAGGGGCTTCATAGTATGACATAACTGCGGGACAGCTAGAAACTATAATATTTCATAGCGCTTTAGAGATTAGACGCGAATTTGCTACCATTCATCATTGCGGATAGTTGAAGTTGGTTGGGATTGGTTTTGAATTGTGGAATGTGGATCGAACCTTGATCAAGCCTTACCTGCAGCGCCATTTTGCTGAGGGAGAGAGGCCTGAGGCACAAAGAGGCAGCGAGAGAGTTCAGTCGTGGATATTGGATGACTATCATCACTGACTCTTGATCAACCGAGAGAGTGAGGAGCGTAGGTCCGCCATGGCAATGGCTGTGGATAACCGAATAAGGTTTCCGGAGCTGTCAGCAGTGGTAGGCTGCCGGTGACCTGGTTAATAGCTCTGATGGCACAAGACATAACAAGCCATCCCTGCAAAGTGCTATACCCGGTATGGCCAGTATGTTTTTGGACCATAAAACCGTAAAAACTTCCAATATAAAGTAACTCCTTCTACCGATCCGATCTGTAGGTTGTAGAGAGCAAATTAAGAAGGCCAATCGCAGTTTCAATGATAGCGACGCCCTTCCACTTTTGCCTTTATATACTAACACTGCTAAGTTACCGGCAGATCCCTCCCCAACACGGATAGCTGAGCGTCCGGAATTACACTGCGTATATCTTCTGTTTGCTTTACTTCGTTTATGAAACACTGGAACCGCTGCCAGTCTACTGCTGGAGCAGAGGATATGATATAATATTTATCCTGTTTTTGTCTTCCCTTTATCCCCCTCCCCCCCGAGCCTAGATGCATAGCGTTTCCTCCTCTTCGGGGAGCTGCATTTAGCGCTCGCAGGGATCTTATTGACAGACGGTATGTACTGTCAAACGCTTGACTGTCTTGCAACTCCCGCCTTACTACTCCACAAGATACACTAGCATTATGTGCGATTAGACGGGGAGGCATCCTGCCAGCGAGTTCGGATAGTAGAGATTCGCTGTCCGGTGGCCCCAGCCGAGAGCGGGGTTTAAGATTGATTGATAGTACCGTGGTGGAAAAAAAGGATATTATCATCGCGTGCTTAACCGGTGATGAGAAATGATCAAGTCTGATATTGATGGCCTGGGAAAGGATGGAAAGGAAGCAAAGTCGTAAGAAATTTATTAGAGCGGCGGAGAATGGGGGGAGGACGCGTGATACATAATATGGGGAAGTTCGCATATCGATGAACTACCAGTGAAAGAAGGGACGGAGTCCCATTTCCAGTTGGAATCATCAGAACTCACTCGGTTCTTGGGCGGTTCATAATACAGTTATCGTCAAGCCACAGAAAAAGTACTTGAGCCTGGTGGCCATCGGGAGTTCATAATCCCAAAGGTCAGTGGATTATGATGTTAGGTGATGGGGTGCATCTAGCGGAGCCTGCCCAACTCCCTAGAAATTTGCTGAGAGAGGGTGACGAGCACTTGCCAAAGAGGCGGAATGAAGTTTTATCTGTACGGGCTCTAAAATTCCCAACCCTTCGACAGAGAGTGCTGCCAACTCGAGCGCTTCTGGACCTATCCTATTGGATCCTACAACTTTCCGATTCACTCTTTTATTTCTGTTTGGCTTTCCTCCCACTGGCACCGCACGGAACGATAATAGCAACTGCTACCCTGACCAACCGACGAAGTTTATGTGCTACAAGAGCCATTCCCCCAAGTTGCTATTACGCCGCTACCCTATTTCCATATTTATGCTTGATGTGTCCTTATCTAAAATTAATTACAAACCCCGTTGTTCTTTTACCAGGGCGTCCTCGGGTGTCTCTTCTCCTTCGTTTTGGTAGGAGGTCCCCGAATCCATACTCGAGTGGCGAAAAGCCGGAAGACAGACCCCCTCATAGCGCCGATCCGGCCTTTACGCAAGATGCTCCATAATATGTTCGCCTATTTCCGTATTTCAACGAACTTTTAGTAGGGGAACAAGTACCCGGGTGCAGTAGTACGGGGTGTACAGATTTTAGGAGGAAATTTTAGAGGCACCCGGGGTCAGCGGTCGGTCTTGACCAATATCCTCAATGTGTCCGCTGACTAGAGGCTCCCCCTACTTTCGATTGCCCCCGAGATCTTCGAGGACAAGAGGATGGTTTGAGGCAGGATTTTGCTCTGTTGCGTCTACTGCACCTGGCGATACGCAGGACGTTGCGCCAGGCCCGAAGTGCTTCTGCGATAGAGCCCTGCAAACCCCCGATATGATCGTAATAGTTTTAAGGCCTCGCGACCTGGAAAACTAATTCCTCATTCGAATAAGACGGGACAAAATTGTCAAGGCCCCATAGGTCCAAAAAAGAGCGAAATCTGGCCTGCCCCCTTCGTGTGAGTCATGGATTCAAAGACCTCCCTCGTTCGCTGAACAGCCATCGAGTTTGTGACTAAAGGAACCTTGCCTGGAAAAAGTAAGTTATATATATTCCATGTTCTGCGGATTATAGCTCTATAGTAGGTTTTGTCCCCACCCCCCGCCTGCCATCTGAGGAGCTGAAAATGACCGGTTGGCGGGCGGCCTATAATTCTGTGCAGAAGTATGCCCTCCTCTGACTTATTGTGCAACTAGCCATTGGGCAGGTCACATACTGGAACCACAGGATCCGAATGTGGCGCTATTAGAGTTTACAGAGTTGATTTGCGATGGCGGACCCAACAGATCTCTCACATGGATCCAGGCTAACGAGGGAAATAATAGCCAATACCACCTATTTCTGTTGAATTTCCTAATTCGTTTCATACGTATATTTTCCTTGATAATATCGTATATTTCTCTACTTGGTATTATTATAAACATTACTACAGCTGGAGTATGTATTACGTATATTTCATTAATATTTCATGATACGATTAGGGGATTATGGCGTGCTTTTCTTATCTGGTATTCAGGTTGATTTGTTTCACTTACCCGTTCACACCACCTTAGATTTATGTATGTTTTATGGGATTTCCTTGGCAGTTCTTCAGGGTCAAACATGTTCGCACTTATGTTTTTCCTACTTACATTACGGTCAAACACGTCGATACTTTGTTTTCCCTTACATTTCCTCTTAAGTTACTTGAAGGATGCACACCTGTATAAATAGGCGCTACCATCCATCTCATTTAAAGACATTAAGGATAAGAACTACTACCAATCTACCTTCATTCCAAACTCCTCCTCGCTTAACTTGCCCGTGGTATATCCTTTCTACTACGTCGTATTTTCGTACAAAGTTATTAAGATAGTGCCGTACCCTACACATTTAAACAGGTTATGAGCCCGGTGCCTCTATAACTATACGACTTACACTCACACGTTATCCATCAACAGCTGACGAAACACTTCACCTGATGTGAAACATTTCGACCTCGAAACAAGAATTCCTAAACTGAAACATTTCTTGAAACATCCTTCGAAACGAAACATTCCTTGGCACGAAAATCTCTCGGCGAAACTTGGCATTTTCTTGCTTAAAAGCAGAACTCGCTACTTAAAATCCTACCGGTCCTCTTCTCCCCGCAGGCTCCGCTTGCACAGGTCTCGCTTGCACGGGCGCAGTCCTCCATCATCCTTCCCACTACCCCGTTGAACCCCAGCAGTGCTGCAAGGCATACTTTCTGGTGAGCGGGTAGTGGCCTTGGGAGGTGATGGTTAATAATAGTGATCGAGGATTCTTAACATAGGTTAATATCACTAATATAAGTTAATAACCTATTTTTATATCAAACTCTGGTGAATCTGCCGGAAACCAATCTCCAACTCACGACGAAGAATCTGAAGAAGAACACGAGCAAACGCAGGACGAACCACTTGCACCCCCTTCTGCTCCTCCTTCACCTCCGCTTCCTCCGGTATCTCCAACTCCTCCTCCACTACCACCTTTGCCGCCTCTGGGTGCACCGGCTCTACCTCCACCAATGGATCCTCCAGGCCCCGCAAGCCCTCCACCGGCGCACACTCATGCCAACAACTCTAAGCGACTCTGGGCACCCAACTACAAATTGAGTTCAATCCCAAAGCTCGTCGGCCCAGAAAACTATAGAACCTGGCGTGACATTTCAGAATATGTCCTAACTTTATTTAACTGTTGGGATATAGTAATAGGGGTGGAAACACTACCAGAAACAGGAGATACCACGGCGGATGATGATGATGAAGATGTCCAAGATGCTTTCCACCATCGCTACCAGTGGGCCTCGGCCTACTTCTTAGAAACGATCGACGCACAATGGCTTGTCCTGTTAGCCACACACAAAACTCCACCTGCCATTTGGAAAGCCTTCGAAGATAAATTCGCTCGTGAAAACACCTCCTCCTTCTTTGACCAGCTTAATGCGGTCCTCAATTCCAAGTACGATCCGTTCAAACTCATGCCGGACCACATCAACAAGTATGATACCCTATGGAATCGCATGCAACATCGTTGCTCAACTGCTTTGGAAACCGACCGATACGCTCTACTGTTTGTTTTCAAATCGGTATTTGAGTCAACCGAAGCCAAAGCCGCCATTCTCCTCTGTTCCCTGCCCCCGTCGATGAGCAACATCGTCGACAACCTCTAAACCAAGGAGGACCTTACCTACAATCACGTCTACAATAAGTTGTTGGACTTAAAATCCTCGGTTAATTCTGAGGATGATAAGGCGTATAAAAGCGCCGATGTCAAAGGAAAGGGAAAGGCTCGCGATACAGTACACCGGCAACCGACCGAAACAAAGGATTGCTCTTACTGCAAAAAGCACTACCCCTCTGCTCGCAGTGAAGGCCACGCCTGGAATGAGTGTAACAAACTTAAGGCCGACAAAGAAAAGAGAAAGAAGGAAAAAGGCCGACACTCGGCTAAGATCGGAAAGGAAGAAACAGCTGAATCGGTCAGTACCTCTACCTCCTCAACTCTAACGCAAAAGACCCCTCACCCAACTCAATGGGTTATCGATACAGGTGCAAGCTCACACATGACTTCAAACCTAGACCTTCTTATAAACTTCAAACCTACACAAGGAACCGTTAAGTTAGGCGATGATTCGGTAATAGAATCATGTGGCCATAGAACAGTAGAGCTTAAGGTCAAAACATCTGATGGCCGGACAGACTCTGTCTTTCTATAATGAGTTCTTTGGGTTCCTAAGTTGGGTTCTAGCAACTTGTTATCTTGGCGCGCTATCGTGTCACGGCCACCTGGCCCGATATAGGAAAGGGACATTGGACTTTTGGTAGTATATATTGGTTGTGGTTTTCTAGGTTGCATAGTAGGATTTGCTTGGTTTTATGATTGGGATAGGTTGCCGCGCGATGGAGACTGGTGGAACCTGACGGAAGGATCACGGCTGCGCGCCATGCCAAGAGTTTGCTTTTGTATTAGTGATCATGGAGAATTTCCTAGCTATATAAGGGGGTGTGCCCCCTTATATTTTATGTTCTTTACGCAATCTGGTAATTTCCTTCGCAATCTGGTAATCTCCTTTGGACACCCTTTCTTACGTGCCAGGGAATTATCTTATCAACCACGATACCTTTCTTTGGCCCGACCGGGGTCAAAGTTTCTCCTCATCACCTCCATCATGGGTTCATCACCCCCTATCGTTCCGCAACCTCCTACACAGCCTGACGGGGCTTCGCAGGGTCGGCTATCACCTATCTTTCGGCCTCAGGGCCCCCCCTCGCTTAAACGTCCACGCAGTGGCACCACCACCTCTCTACCACGATACTCAAAGGATGACTTTGATAAGCCCAATGGGGCCTTCATAAGCATGTTTGATGAGTTCTTTGAGCAACAAGGACACGCAGGACCAAACTCATTTGCGAAAGCGTTCCCTATTATGATCCACATGATGCAGATTTTGCACGAAGACTACAGGAAGGCAACTGATGGGCTAACCGAGCACATCACCGCCCTTACTGAGGAACTGGACGAGCTCCGCGCCTCCATCCCCTCTCAGCCTGCTCCTACTACTGCCCCGCCGGCACCCCCTACCACGAACACTACAGAGCAATCCTCTGTCCCTCCTCCACCTCCTACCCTTCCCTACGCCCAACCTCCTGGTCCAGCAGCCCCTCCTTCTTGGGCTACCGTAGCCAGGAGGGCAAGGAAGCCCTCCCAGAAACCTGCAAAGCCTGGCCCCAAGCCAGCCAAATCCTCCTCTACCTCGGCTAAACCCCTTACCGAAAAAAAGAAGGGCCTTACCATGCGCGAGCGTCGACTTATCATCAAAAGAGATGCTACCCCTCTCACTACTTCTGCTGTACAGCTACGCGACAGCATTAATCAGGCTCTGGCCTCCACTCTTATCCAGTCTGTCTCCTTCTGGGATGGACATGTCACCCTCACTACCATGGACACGGTTAGAGCCACAACTGTCAACACCAAAGTTGGCGCCTTTTTGCACCTCATTTCTGGTGCCTCTACCGTCCACCTTGACACTCCCGCCACCCAGCTTTTGGTGCATGGCATCGCCACCTCTACCTCTTTGGCCTCGCTTGCCCAAGAACTCACCACTTTTAACTCAGGCTTATCTCTTACCGAGGAGCCTAGGTGGCTCACCTCAGATTTAGCACGGGTTGGCAAACTTGCCTCAACGGTTGTTATTTCCATCACTGGACCCAAGGCTCCTTCATTCGTGGGCAAACGCCTTTCTGCCTTTTCCAACACCTACCGCACCGAGCGCCGTCTACGCTTCAACAAATACACCCAGTGTGCTAACTGTCACAAGTTTGGCCACCACAGCATCAAATGCATCCTGCCTGCCTCCTGCCGCTGGTGCCTTCTCCCTCACTCTACTGGGGATCACTCCTGCCCCACCGCTACCTGTCGCCTTCGAGGCCGTCCCTGCAGTCATACTACGCCTAGGTGTGTGAACTGTGATGGCCCACATGAATCCCACTCATCTGTTTGCCCTTCTCGCCCCCGTCCAGCTACCCAAGAGTTTGAGGATGCGGAGGAACATGAAGAAGAGGTGGATATGGATGGTTCTGTATAGGTTGGGATACCTATGATGGAAAGGCTGGCCCTAGGGGTGTCCCGGGTTAGTTATTATGGTGCAAGGGGTTTGGCTTTGGCCTGCCTCGACTGATTGCTTAGGGGAGACTGGCTTCGTACCACCCCTCTGTCATGGCCCCTAGGGGACTAGTGCTGGAACGCTTTCTTGGGTGCCGGGTGGGGTTGTGCTGGGTGGATTTATTTTGTTATGATATTATGAGGAATTTTGGCGCGTGACTGGAGTTTGACTGCCAGTGGTAGTGATTTTTTGATTGAGCTGGGATTCCCGTGGCCTGGCTAGGTGGAACAGGTGGGTACTGGGACTGTTGATGGACTTGTACTTAGCTTTCGTGTGTTGCTTGCTCGCGAGGGTGTTGCCTTGTGGGGTTGCCTTGGTGTCTCTGACGGGTCAGGATGGTTTGGGTTCGGAGGTCTTGGTATCTTGTATTTAGTTGCCTGTTTTTTAGCGGGGGTAGCAGGGCCCCAGTCCCATCGGTGGATCCCGACCGGCGTTAAGCTCCTGTCGGGGGGGCGCTCGATCATAAGCCATGTTTTGGCGCGACGAGTATAAATAAACTTAAATTGAATTCGGACACCTGTACCTAGGAATTACACTCTGTTCTACTTCGCGTCCTCCTGAACCTCTGAACCCTGACCCTGAACCCCTGACCCCTCGAGCCTTGTACAACTCGCTTCGGTTGTACGCTCATTCCTAGACCTCGTCTCCAGACTCTCGCTCACTCCTATCGTGGTGTGCCTTGGGCTACCCAACCCTCAGACCTTGTCTGTTACACAAGATTGCGTCTACCAGGACCCAACCCACACCACGCCATGGCCACTTCCCACCTCCCTGATAACATCAATGGTCCCCTCCATACCCTCGCGAATCTGGGGGATGACCATGCCCAAAGCCTAGACCATGATCAGCTCCAGGCCCAGTTCAACCTTGCCAGAAACCTGGCTCATCAAATCCTGAATGCACCTGCTCCTCCCCCTCGCCACGCCACTCCCATCCCCCCTGAACAGACCCCCCAGTACCTACAGCTACAACAACACTGCGTCACCCTCACCCAAGAACGAGACGATGCCCGTACCGAAGGCCAAGGCCTCGAGGCCTGTCTCGTTATCGTCGAAGACCAAATCATGCAGGCTAACGCCACCATCACGTCCTTGAATACCGCCCTCACCCTCATGCCCGCCCCCGGTGCCGGCGCCCACGCTGGCGGCAACAAACAAGTCTCGATCCCGGACCCCGAACATTTCGAAGGTACTACCGATAAACTCCGACCCTTCCTCACCGAGCTACGTATGAAACTCCAGGGTGACGCCCACCAGTTCACCAGCATACAACACCGTCTCGGTTACGCCATTGGCCTCCTGCGCGGACGCGCCTTCGTTCAGATCCAGCATCGGGTCTTACCCGACCGTATCGACTTTGAGGACCTGGATGCCTTCTACGCCGAACTGGAACAAGCCTTCGGTGACCCCAACAGGGTCCAAACCGCCGAACGCGCCCTGAGGGGCCTCCAACAAAAGAACTGGCCCTTCGTGGAATACCTTGCAGATTTCCAACGTCTGGCGGTCGACACACTCAGGAACGACGCCGCCAAGCGTACCTCCCTTTACCAGGGCCTCAGCACGGAACTGAAAGACGCCTTGGTACACGTCTTCCCCATTCCCGAACCCTTTAACGACTACCTCTCCCTCCTCAAGCAGCTTGACAACAATGTCCGTGCCCGTGCCGCCGAAAAGAAAGGCTCCTCTTTGTCCTCTTGGAGGACCTCCACCCCAGCTGCTCCACGCACCCCCGCTCCTGCTCCCCCCTTAGCCTCCACAACTACCGGCACCGCCTCTGGCCCCATGGACCTCTCTGCAGGTCATCGAAAGCTCACCCCTGCCGAGAGGCAAGACCGGATCAATTGTGGCCTCTGCCTCTACTGTGGGGGCCATGGACATATGGCGCGTGCTTGCCCCAACAAGGGACCTCGCCCCATGCACGGGGCCAGCACCCACACCGCCCCCGCTCCTGAGGAGCCCCTCCCAACCCAAGAAGAGTCGGAAAACTATTGGTCCCATGTGCAGCCATCGGCACTGACATGGGACATGTTAAGTCTTCTCCTAGTTTAGTTATTTCTAGTTTATCTCTGGACGAAATGCAAAATGGAATTGAGGATAACCACTTGGTAGTCGCCTGTGACATCATAGACAACCAATACACAATCCGAACCCATGCCCTCATCGACTCTGGAGCAACTGGTTATGCTTTCCTAGACATAGACTTCACTAGCCGTCACCACCTACCCCTTTCCCTGCTCAAAGAACCTGTCCACCTCTCTGTCATAGATGGAAGGCCCATTAGCTCAGGGGCTATCACCCATATCGCCCGCTTTGACCTCAAAATAAACGACCACCTGGAATCCATCCCCGCCTTTGTCACCAAGCTTGGTGGCTACCCGCTTACCCTTGGCATCCCCTGGCTGAAACAGCATGATGTTACCATATGCTTCGCCTCCAATACTGTTATCTTTGAATCCGAATACTGCCTCAAGAACTGCACCCTAGACGTAACTGGCACCCAAGTGATCGAATATGAAATCCACCATTTTCTCAAAGCCTATGCCCTCCAACGTGCCCTCGACCACACCGTGTTGGAACAATAGGAAGTCAAAGAAATCGTCCCTCCGGAATACCACGACTTCCTCCCTGTGTTCCTAGAAAAGAATCAAACCCAACTACCCCCTAGTCGACCAGGGATCAAGCACCAGATACCCCTAAAGCCCGGCTTCACCCCTCCCTTCGGCCCGCTCTACAACTTGGCCCCACCCGAGCTAGCTGCTCTAAAAGGATAGATTGATGAAAATCTGGATAAAGGTTTCATTAGTCCCTCTACCTCCTCTGCGGCCTCGCCCATACTGTTCATCAAGAAAAAGGATGGCATGTTGAGACTATGCATGGACTACCGAGGGTTGAACAAAGGGACTGTCAAAGACCGAGGACCCCTTCCGTTGTTAACGGAAACCTTTATGAATATTGCTGAGGCCAACATCTACTCCAAGATCGACATCCGTGGGGCCTATAACCAAGTCCTAGTGGACAAGAAGCATCGATGGAAAACGGCCTTCCGCACCCGATATGGACTCTTTTTTTGTTTAGGTATGACGAAAGGGGCGATTGTAAATTGACTATAAAGACAAAATAAGAGAGCGACGATAGTGATTGAATGAAAGACTCGTTATCTCTAAAGCAAGAAGGAAAAACATTGTGCTTTTATCCTAGGAAAATAATAAAACATAAAAGACAACTAGAAAAACTTTTCCTCCACATGATACAGGCTACTGATAGTCGGTAACAAGAGTGTCCCAGATGTTGTTGATGGAACAAAACGG
>LN890968.1:398654-423812 GCA_900010015.1 Tuber aestivum | reverse complement strand
GGTTGCATCTTCATGACGCTTGCGCAGCATGAGGTCAGCCAGATTAGTGGACAACTAGACAGGATCAGGATGATCCTCCTCAAAGAACTGGCCATTCTGGACTTTGAGTTCCAGTGCGACATGGACAAGGTCACCATTCGTGTGGGCCAGGTCCCTTTGGCCGACACCGGATATGGATCTGTTTGGAAGGTGGACTCCTGGACTGGAGACAAGGCTTACGATGGCCTCCGGCTCGACATGGAGCAATCCAACCCGGGTGTCAACACTGCCGGGCGGCCTGCCCTGTTGGGATCCGCCAAGGCCATGAGACAGCACAACGCCACAACCTGCGGCATCAGATTTGTGGTTGAAAAGAACGAGGCCATTTTGGAGGCCTTGGCCAAGGGCACGGTTTGTTTGAGGGGTCGCCCCAGGCCTGTGAGAATCTTCATAGAACATCGCCCCCCGGTGGTGTGCCAGAGGTGTCTCCAGGTTGGACACATGCAGGTTACCTGTGCCTTCCCCTCCCGATGTCGATTTTGTTTGGGGTCACACCTGTCCAAGGACCATGAGTGTGGCATGATTAACTGCCCTGGTGTTAAAGGAAACGCTTGTTCTTACACCCGAAGGCTGTGTTTACTATGTGATAGGTCGGACCACTTTACAGGCCACCTATCCTGCACCGCGACTGAGACCCGCGGTACCCCCCCCACACTTCCGCTGCCTGCTCCCTCACCCGAGACGGTAGACGACACTGCCCGTAAGGGTGTATCCGACCAGACGATGAACCGGAGGATCCGAGAAGAAGCTGGCAAACCACAGGACCCTCAGTACACCAGGGTACTTAACGCTGCTGAGAACCTCACCCAGGCAACCATTGTGCCATCCGGGAAATATACCGGGAAGTGCAGGAACTGCAGCATGGTTGGACACATGGCATACGAGTGCAAGCAGGCACTGAGATGCAACAACTGTCATGAGGTTGGGCATACGTTCAAGAGCTGTGAGGAGGAGAGGGTGCTTAGGTGCTACAACTGCCATGAGGCAGGACACAGTGCCAGCAAGTGCCAGGAACCAAGGGGGAGACGAAAGCAGTCAAGACCCCATCCTGGGGATAAGAAGAAGACCTCAAAGGGCAAGGAAGTTGACCCCTCTCCCTCCCCCCCCCCACCTCCCCCTGTGGCTCCCCCGCCACCTACTAAGAAGAATGGGCTTCCCCGGATTGGACGCCTTGACAGGACCAAATATCTCAGCGACATGCTTGAAGATCCCGTGGTTACGGGTTATACGACCATTCATGGTGAGGGCTCAGTGAGCTCACGTGGTTCCGCAGAATCCCCATTTTAATGCATTTTACAACCCTTGCATTAAATGTTGGAAAGGGGGTGAGGAATCGGGAAGCGGCGTTTGATTTGTTTTCTTATGTTGTTTTGTTTTTTGTTTTGGAACCACCGGTTGATGCTGATGGTTTGCATGTGCCACATGAAGCTGATGGGTGGGATTTATTTTCATTTGTTAAAGGTTCAGGCGTTGAGGTTTTGGTGCGCTCATCTTTGTGTGGGCTGTTTGATGTGGCGGAGCATGAGAGATGTTTTTCCTTGGTGCGATGCTACGATGAAGGGGTGGAAAGGAAGTTGGCGGGTGTGTACCTTCCTTCCAAGGAGGGGAAGAGGTTGTTTTGTGGGGAGTTGGAGAAACTGGTGGGGTGTGATGTGCTGTTGGGCGATTGGAATGCCCGCGATGCGTATTGGGATCCTGCTGGGAGCAACTACAGGGGGGAATGGTTGAGGAAGTGGATGGCTGACAATCAGTACAACATGACCTTCCCCCGCGAGCCCACGTTTAGGGATATGTCTAGGATCGACTTGTGCTTACACTACGCCAACTCAATCCGTCACCGATATAGCGATGCCGTGGGATGCGAACACATGGCACAGGTGATCAAGCTGGACGTGACGGCACCCTCGGATATAATCCGGACACGACCGGCATGGAAAAAGGTTTGTTGGGAAAAAGTGGGGACAGGGTTGGCCCTGCTTCGAGAGGCTCATGATAGTGCTCTATGGGAAAAGGCGCGTGGGATTGTTGATGAATTGCCAAGACCACCGAGTAGCCGAGTCCCATGCAAGTGGTGGACCCCTGAGCTGGAATGGATGCGACGGGATGTTCAACGGCTGCGAAGATTCGGCAAAAAGGATCCATCTTACTCCGCTGACTATAGGCTTGCCAGATGCGTCTATAGGGCGTCCGTGGTCCGGGCTCGCTTCGAACACATCCGGGAACAATTGAGTCAGGCTGAGGACCCTGGGGTGTTCAGGCTGGTACAGCGACTGGATGTCAGGAGGACCCTACCCACCATGGTCCGGGACAATGGAGATGTGGCAGCTACCCACGAAGACATTGCGGGTGCCATTGCCGCACAACTGGAACCTGGAATGCCGGACCTGTGGGCACCACCAGTTATCCAAATCGGAACAGCGCAGGAAATGGAGCTGGCAGTGGCACGGTCACCAACCAATACTGTACCAGGACCCGACGACATGGGATACCCCTTCCTGAGGTTCTGGATGAGGGAACAGCCTGACAGTATGCGGCGATGGCTGGACTACGGGTTGAAACATGACATTCCAGACTGGCATGAAGCGGAGGTGGTGTTGATCCCCAAAGTCGGTAAGCCTAGGTACGACGTGGTTAAGGCATGGAGAATGATACACCTGCTACCAGTATTGGCCAAGGTGGCGGAACGAGTTATCCTCATCAGGTTGGTACAGTGTCTGGAGCTTGGGAAGACTCAATTCGGATCACGGCGCAAGAGGGGGGTCCATGACGCCATGGCAGTGGTGTTCGAGTTCCTAAAACACAACGAAGGGTATCACCGGATGATGCTGTCGGTGGATGTCGAAGGAGGGTTCGACAATATCAATGTTGACTTGCTCTCGGACTTCTTGATGGCCAGGGGGTGTACTCTAACACTGTGCCACTGGGTACGCAGGTGGTGTACTAATAGGACAGTCCGGTTTCGATTTAACGGGCGGGTGTCTAAGAGGTACCACACCAGTAAGGGGATTCCCCAGGGATCACCGCTATCGCCATTCCTGTTTGGCGCATACGTTGCCGATATCTTCACACCCAGAATGCGATACTCGCCAGGTGTGAGGCATGTGGTGGTGTCATATGTGGATGACGGGGTGATACTTGTTGCTGCGGCAAGTCAGGAGGCAGCCAAAGGACATGCTAATGAACTGTTCTCAGACCTCGACAGGGTAGCAAGAGCGAGGGGGATGGGGTTCACCGCCCTAAAGACCCAGTGGATTGGGTTTGGGGACCGGGCGTGGGATGGGATGGAGTTGAAGGGGGAGCTGGTTGAGCCGTCTGAGGACCTTCGGGTACTCGGGTATAGGTTCAATGTTTTCCTTAATTTCACCGCCCATATCAAGTATTGGTTGGAAAGGGGGTTGGAGGTGAGAAGGAGGATTGGGGCTTTGGGGCGGAGGTATGGTGGTGTGGGTGGCATCGGAGCGTGGGAAACTTACCGTTTGGTGCAAGCAGCTTACCTCCCAACCATCTACTACGGGCTTGAATTTGTAACCGACTATGTGTCGTATGTGAAACAGATTCAGGTCCACGTCAACCAGTGCCTCAGATCGGTGTTCCGTACCCCGTTCAAGCTGGCTAATAATATTCTGTTGGCAGAGTTTGGTGTGCCGCCGGTTCACATCCAGGGGCGGTACCTACAACGCCGCTGCTACAGCCGGTTCATCAACCTGAGATATTGTGACGACCATCCATGGTTTGGGCACATCAGATTGGACTGGAAGGTGGAGGGCATGGTGGCTCAGCGGCAGATATCGGAAATCGAACTTCGGGCCCGACCTTCTGTTACAATTGGGAAAGGCAAGGAAGTGGTCACTGCCCGGCACAATGCGAAGATCCGTGGATTGCTGGGTTCACCTGACCTGGTGGTGTATACTGACGGATCCAAACACTCTGGGAAGGTGGGGGCGGCATGGGCTGTGTACCATCAGGGTGCTGTTCGGGTAATGGGACAGGCAGTACCTCCCTCCTGGAGCATTGTGGAGTGTGAGGTGTTTGCCGTTGTGGGGGCCTTGCGGTATTTGAAGGACGTCCACCCCAGACAGAATGCCCACATATTTCTTGACTGTGTACTCGCGCTGATGCTGATAGAGGGGATGTTTCCCCAAGGCGACTCGGCAGAGATGTGGGAGGTGTTTGCTCCACTGCTGAATGAGTGTGGGAGAATCACCTGCGAGTGCCCGGGGAAGGATGACCGGGACCACTGGACTACGACCGTTCGATATATCCGTGATCGACCCCCCGCGAATACGTTGTTTAAGGACAGCAAGGTGGAGGGTTGGCGGAGATGGTGGAGGGAGCACCGGTGGTTGGGTCTGGGCATTCCGAAGAACGTGGTTGAGGTTGACGGGGAGTTGGTCGTGGCTGGGAACCCGTTTGATGGGACTTTGCTGGTAGAACGGAATGGGCAGCTAACCGTCAAGAGTGGTGGGTGGAAGTGTGTCCGATGTACGACGGCACACGAACACGGATATTGTCGGCTCCCCAGTGCACGAATCGGGGGCAACAAATGGTTTTTCATTCCCGAAGACGCAGAGATGTGCGAGGGTTGCGGCAATGTCATCACTACCGCCGCCGGATTACGAACCCGCACGGAAGCATTTGCCCGTCACTTTGGTTCGTCGCAGCCGTGTTTTGACCGGTGTTTGAATCTACATTGGGTGCGGGTGTATGATGGGTGGGATGGTTTGACTTTTGAAGAACAGGTGGCACAAGTGTTGGCGTGGGCCAGGAGTTATAAGTTTGTTAAGGGACCCCAATGTTTTTCTGGTGATGGCACGTTTGTTGATATTGCGGGTCATTGGAGGAATACTGAGCGTTGTTGGGACAGATTGTATATTTCGTTTGTTGAGTATGTGGAAGATGAAATTGCTGATGGTAGTGTGAGTGAAGGATAGGACTTGCGAGACAGGAAGACGCGTTAATCCGGGGTGTCGCTTGCGGCATGAGCGCCCGTGAGCCTGTTGGTAGTGATTTTTGGATTTATGTTTCGGAGGAGGGTTGCGGGATGTTTTGACATGGTAGTGATTTTGTTATGATTTATGGGTTACGAGAGATGTTAGCTAGATCATAAGCCATGTTTTGGCGCAACTAGGATAAATAAACTTAGATATAATTTGGACACCCTTTCTTACGTGCCAGGGATATTCCTTTACCTCTTTGAAGTTTTTCGGCTCGGTTATTTATTTTGCACTTTGTTTGTTGATTTTGTTTCACGCTACCTGAAACATCTTCGCTACTTTTCTCCCCTCGCTTAGGGTTGAGTTGGTGTGCTACCTAGCCTCGAAGGCACTTTGGGCGAGATATCCGTGGTTTAAGCCCGGTAATCCCAGGTGCAGTCGGGTGGGCAGACATGTCGTCTCCCTCCCATTCTCCTCAGGCTTCGGCCTTGTCGTTTGAGGTTTCATCATCCATGATTACGGATGCTGAACCTTCCCCCTTTACCTTGGGTAAGCCCTCGGTTATTTACGACGTCCCGGTTCCAGCACACGAGGCTGTGAAACACCGCCGCGCCCTTGTCGGGTTTGAGACAAGGTCGTACCGCGCCCCGGGAGGTGACTACAAGTTCCTCTCGTTTGACCACAGTTACGGTTGCGACAACGTCATGGATGAGGCGTTTGATAATGAAGTACGGGCCATGGTTGTTGATGCCAAGCCTGTCACGATGAAAGAGGTGGAATGTTTGGTGAAGGGTTGTTTGGTGGGGAGGGGTTGTGAGGCTGGATGTGGTCTTGACCTTGCCTCGACTACCGGATTCTTCGACCGGCACAATCCTGATGGGGGATCGGAATTTACACCATCCCACAGCTCCTCGGCTCCTGGTGACTCACAAGCGGTGATCCCGGAGACCTCCGTCCCCGCCCCTCCAGAGGCCAGCGCTACTGACATTGGGGAACCCTCGAGTTGGGCGTCAACCCCTCCGAGACCAATTCTGTCTCAAGCGGTTGTGGAAGTAATGGCGCCAGGAACATTGGCACCCTTGGCTCAGAGGAGTCACTCCACCTCTTCCCTGATGGCCTCGATGTCGTCCGGCCACAAGGCAATCTATGGATGAGGAACGTTTGATCTTAGCGCCAGGTCAGACTCCGACTACGAACCCACGCCGCCCCCACCTGCGGAATGAAAACGATGTGGACGATCCCCTTCCCCTGACCCGACCCTGATATCGGTATCCAGTGGCAGCTCGGGTTCGGTACTCACTCCGACTAAGGGGGTGCCGACCAAGGAAGGGCGGAAAATGATGGTGATCCTCAGGGAGCAATTAACCTTGGGTGAGATTAGGCAGCAGACTGCTCCGGGACTTAAGCTGGTCCCTTACCCAGCTTCTACTATTGAGTCGACAGATAGGGCAAGTTCCCCTCCTTTGGCTACTGATGATGTGCTTCCCTCCTCGGAGGTGATGGCTAGAGATACCCCCATGGAGATGGGTGGTAATAGGAACACCGAGGCTACTGGCCTAGGGGACAGTAAGTGGTTTGACTCGGAAGCAGTCCCCTCTTCCCCAGTTCGGTCCAGCTCGCCTATTGTGGCGCAGCCCCCCACCCAACCCGAGTCCATGGATGCGGATGTGGCGAGGGCAAGGGATGCCATGAGGCAGCTGGATGAGGCTGATGAGGCAATGAGGCGCGTGGATGAGGAATTGTATGCCCCTCCCTCAATACGCTCGGAGTCGGTGGTATCCCGGGACTTGATTCTTGGGGTACTTAATGAGATAGGAACGCCTGCCGCCATTCCATGTACTGGCGATGCCCCTAGTCCCCCGGAAGATAGTTCAGATTCGAGTTCGGAGTCTGATTACCAGGGTGAGGAGGTAAGACGGATTTTGTTTGGTGGGAAGGAAGGTTATGATAATCTGGGGGATGTTACTGGAGACATGAGGGTGATCTTCCGGGAATTGGATGAGTTCCGGTCGATGCACAGAGACCTGAGATCGAGGGTCTTCGAGCTGGAGGAAGAGAATAGGAGGTTTAGGGCGACGATCGAGAAGGGGATGAAGGCTGCTGGGGAGTCTCCTGCCCCTCCCCCCCCTCCTGTTGCAAGAAGCACTCCGTCTGTGAGTGGGGAGTCAGCTGAGGCTGCTCCTACTGCTAAGAAGGTGTCTTGGGCCACAGTGGCCAATAGACATATGGCATCGGATGCCACCAAAGCTGCACCCTCCTCGGCCCCTTCCAAGGCTGACGATAAGGAGAAGAAGTGTGGCAACTGCAATGTTGTTGGGCACTTTGCGAGAGGCTGCAAGAAGCCCAGGAAGGGGAAGAAGAAGCCTGTGGAGGTGGCTCTCCCGCTGCCAATGGGGAATAGCTTGTCGAGCTCCTCCAGTTCGGACAGTGATGGTGGAGTATCTGTTACCCCCGCCCCCAAAGATAATGATAAGGTCAAGGCCAAACCTAAATTGGTTCAGATGAAGAAACCCCCAGTGGTTGAGACATCGCCGTTGACTGAGGAACCTTCCCTCCCTGAAGGACCGGCAGCGGCAGTGCCAGGGGCATGGAAGACTGTGGTAGGGAAGAAGAGTTACTTGGCTAACACTAGGTTCGACAAAGGGGATAGTAAGACACCTGCGCCCCCGTCCTCCTCGCCGACTCCCAAGGCCAAGAGCCGTGGCCTCACCATCCGGTTCCTGAACAGGAAGTCGGTGGAACTGCCGGATGGCGTCATGACGGAGACCATTAGGTCTCGCATCAACATCCTCCTGTCCAATAAGGGCAGAGTTGCTGGGACGGTCCCGTACGTCAAAGAAGCAGTATTCCGGACCCCCATCGGCTGCATCTTCATGACGCTTGCGCAGCATGAGGTCGGCCAGATTAGTGGACAGCTGGAAAGGATCAGGATGATCCTCCTCAAAGAACTGGCCATTCCGGACTTCGAGTTCCAACGCGACATGGACAAGATTACTATTCGCGTGGGCCAGGTTCCTTTGGCTGACACCGGGTATGGATCTGTTTGGAAGGTGGACTCCTGGACCGGAGACAAGGCTTATGATGGCCTCCAGCTCGACATGGAGGAATCCAACCCGGGTGTCAACACTGCTGGACGGCCTGCCCTATTAGGATCTGCCAAGGCCATGCGACAACACAACGCCACAACCTGCGGCATCAGATTTGTGGTTGAAAAGAACGAGGCCATTATGGAAGCCTTGGCCAAAGGTACGGTTTGTTTGAGGGGTCGCCCCAGACCTGTGAGGATCTTTATGGAACATCACCCCCCGGTGGTGTGCCAGAGATGTCTCCAGGTTGGACACATGCAGGTTACCTGCGCCTTCCCCTCCCGATGTCGATTTTCTTTGGGGTCACACCTGTCCAAAGATCATGAGTGTGGCATGATTAACTGCCCTGGTGTCAAAGGGAACGCTTGTTCTCATACCCGGAGGCTGTGTTTATTGTGTGATAGGTCGGACCACTTTATGGGCCACCTATCCTGCACCGCAACTGAGACCCGCGGTACACCCCCCACCCTTCCGCTGCCTGCTCTCTCACCCGAGACAGTAGACGACACTGCCCATAAGGGTGTATCCGACCGGACGATGCACCGGAGGATCCGTGAAGAGGCTGGCAAGCCTCGGGACCCCCAGTACACCAGGGTGCTTAACGCTGCTGAGAACCTCACCCAGGCCACCTTTGTGCCATCCGGGAAATATACCGGGAAGTGCAGGAACTGCAGCAAGGTTGGGCACATGGCATACGAGTGCAAACAGGCACTCAGTTGCAACAACTGCCATGAGGTTGGGCACACGTTCAAGAGCTGTGAGAAGGAAAAGGTGTTCAGGTGCTTTAACTGTCACGAGGAGGGGCACAGTGGCAAGGAATGCCAGGAGGAGAAGAGGTCGAGAGGACCTAGGAGGAACCGGAATAGGAAGAAAACGTCTTCTAAAGGCAAGGAAGTTGACCCTTCTCCCTCCCCTCCCCCACCTCCCCCTGTGGCACCTCCACCACCTACTAAGAAGAATGGGCTTCCCCGGATTGGACGCCTTGACAGGACCAAATATCTTGGCAATATGCTTGAAGATCCCGTGGTCACGGGTTATACGACCATTCATGGTGAGGGCTCAGTGAGCTCACGTGGTTCCGCAGAATCCCCATTTTAATGCATTTTACAACCCTTGCATTAAATGTTGGGAAGGGGGTGAGGAATCGAGAAGTGGCATTTGATTTGTTTTCCTATGTTGATTTGTTTTTTGTTTTGGAGCCACCGGTTGATGCTGATGGTTTGCATGTGCCACATGAAGCTAACGGATGGGATTTATTTTCGTTTGTTAAAGGTTCAGGCGTTGAGGTTTTGGTGCGCTCATCTTTGTGTGGGCTGTTTGATGTGGTGTAGCATGACAGATGTTTTTCCTTGGTGTGCTGCTACGATGAAGGGGTGGAAAGGAAGTTGGCGGGTGTGTACCTCCCTCCCAAGGAGGGGAAGGGGTTGTTTTGTGGGGAGTTGGAGAAGCTGGTGGGGTGTGATGTGCTGTTGGGCGATTGGAATGCCCACGATGCATATTGGGATCCTGCTGGGAGCAACTACAGGGGGGAATGGTTGAGGAAGTGGATGACTGACAATCAGTATAACATGACCTTCCCCCGCGAGCCCACATTCAGGGACATGTCTAGGATCGACTTGTGCTTACATTATGCCAACTCGATCCGTCACCGATATAGCGATGCCATGGGATGTGAACACATGGCACAAGTGATCAAGCTGGACGTGACGGCACCCTCGGATATAATCCGGACGCGACTGGCATGGAAAAAGGTTTGTTGGGAGAAGGTGGGGACCGGGTTGGACCTGCTTCGAGGGGCTCATGATAGTACCCTGTGGGGTAAGGCACGCGGGATTGTTGATGGGCTGCCAAGACCACCGAGTAGCCGAGTCCCTTGCAAGTGGTGGACCCCTGAGCTGGAACGGATGCGGCGGGATGTTCAAAGGCTGCAAAGATACGGCAGGAATGATCCATCTTACTCCACTGACTATAGGCTTGCCAGATGCGTCTGTAGGGCGTCGGTGGTCCGGGCTCGCTTCGAATACGTCCGGGAACAATTAAGTCAGGCTGAAGACCCTGGGGTGTTCAGGCTGGTACAGCGACTGGATGTTAGGAGAACGTTGCCTACAATGGTCCTGGACAATGGAGACGTGGCGGCTGCACACGAAGACATTGCGGATGCCATTGCCGCACAACTAGAACCTGGAATGCCGGACCTGTGGGCACCGCCAGTTATCCAAATCGGAACAGCGCAGGAAATGGAGCTGGCAGTGGCACGGTCGCCGACCAATACTGTACCAGGGCCCGACGACATGGGATACCCCTTCCTGAGATTCTGGATGAGGAAACAGCCTGACAGTATGCGACGTTTGTTGGACTACGGGCTGGAACATGACATTCCGGACTGGCATGAGGCGGAGGTGGTGTTGATCCCTAAGGTCGGTAAGCCTAGGTATGATGTGGTCAAGGCATGGAGCATGATTCACCTACTGCCAGTGTTGGCCAAGGTAGCAGAACGGGTTATCCTCATCAGGTTGGCGCAATGTCTGGAGCTTGGGGAAACTCAATTTGGATCACGGCGCAAGAGGGGGGTCCATGCCGCCATGGCAGTGGTGTTCGAGTTCCTGGAGCACAACGAAGGATATTACCGGATGATGCTGTCGGTAGATATCGAAGGAGTGTTCGACAATATCAATGTTGACTTGCTCTCGGATTTCTTGATGGCCAGGGGGTGTACTCCGACACTGTGCCACTGGATACACAGGTGGTGTACTAACAGGACTGTCCGGTTTCGATTTAACGGGCGAGTGTCCAGAAAGTACCACACCAGCAAGGGGATTCCCCAGGGATCGCCGCTTTCGCCATTCCTATTTGGTGCATACGTTGCCGATATCTTCACGCCCAGGATGCGATACTCACCAGGTGTGAGGCAGGTGGTGGTGTCATATGTGGATGACGGGGTGATACTTGTTGCTGCGGCAAGTCAGGCGGCAGCCAAGGGTCATGCCAGCGAGCTGTTTTCGGACCTCGACCGGGTGGCGAGGGCTAGTGGAATGGGGTTCAGTGCACTGAAAACCCAGTGGATTGGGTTTGGGGATAGGGCATGGGATGGGATGGAACTTGAAGGAGAGCTGGTTGAGCCGTCGGAGGACCTTCGGGTGCTTGGGTATTGGTTTAATGTTTTCCTTAATTTCACTGCCCATATCAAGTATTGGTTGGAGAGGGGGTTGGAGGTGAGGAGGAGGATTGGGGCTTTGGGGCGGAGGTATGGTGGTGTGGGTGGTATCGGAGCGTGGGAAACTTACCGTTTGGTGCAAGCAGCTTACCTCCCGACCGTCTACTACGGGCTTGAGTTTGTAACCCACTATGTGTCGTATGTGAAACAGATTCAGGTCCACGTCAACCAATGCCTCAGATCGGTTTTCGATACCCCGTTTAAACTGGCCAATAACATCCTATTGGCGGAGTTTGGGGTGCCACCGGTTCACATCCAGGGACGGTACCTACAACGCCGGTCCTACAGCCGGTTCATCAACCTGAGATATTATAACGACCATCCATGGTTTGGACACATCAGATTGAACTCGAAGGTGGAGGGCATGGTGGCTCAGCGACAGATATCGGATATTGAACTTCGGGCCCGACCTTCTGTTACAATTGGGAAAGGCAAGGAAGTAGTCACTGCCCGGCACAATGGGAAGATCCATGGACTACTAGGTTCACCTGATCTGGTGGTGTACACTGACGGGTCCAAACACTCTGGGAAGGCAGGGGCAGCATGGGCTGTGTACCATCAAGGTGCTGTTCGGGTAATGGGACAGGCGGTACCTCCCTCCTGGAGCATTGTGGAGTGTGAGCTGTTTGCGGTTGTGGGGGCCTTGCGGTATTTGAAGAACGTCCACCCCCGGCAGAATGCCCACATATTTCTTGACTGTGTGCCCGCGCTGATGCTGATAGAGGGAATGTTTCCCCAGGGCAACTCGGCAGAGATCAGGGAGGTGTTTGCTCCACTACTGAATGCGTGTGGGGAGATAACCTGTGAGTGGGTACCTGGGCATACTGGGGTAGTTGGGAACGAGGTTGTCGACCTTCAGGCCAAGAAAAGCGTGCACATGAATCTGCGACCAATGGACTGGGAGGGAGTCAGTTTCGGCATCGGACATGCGGCACTGGCGCGTGAGTTACGACGTGGGGAGTGGGCGGGCTGGCATTCGGGACAGGGGCACGAATACTACAGGCGCGAGCCTACTGCGCCGCGGCACCTCAGGGGTCTCACCAGATTGGAGGCCTACGTTTTGGTGAGGATCCGCAGTGGTACCGGCCTGGTCGGACATGAAGGGTGCCCAGGGAAGGACAACCGGGACCACTGGACTACGACCACTCGGTATATCCGCGATTGGCCCCCCGCGAATACGTTGTTTAAGGACAGTAAGGTGGAGGGTTGGCGGAAGTGGTGGAGAGAGCACCGGTGGTTGGGTCTGGGCATTCTGAAGAATGTGGTGGAGGTTGACGGAGAGTTGGTGGTGGCTGGAAACCCGTTCGATGGGACTTTGCTGGTAGAACGAAACTGGCAGCTAACTGTCAGGAGTGGTGGATGGAAGTGTGTCAGATGTACGACGGCATATGAACACGGATATTGTCGGCTCCCCAGTGCGCGAATCGGGGGCAACAAATGGTTTTTCATCCCCGAAGACGCAGAGATATGCGAGGGTTGCGGCAACATCATCACCACCACCGCCGGATTACGAACACGCACGGAAGCATTCGCCCGACACTTCGGTTCGTCGCAACCTTGTTTTGACCGATGTTTGGACCTGCATTGGGCGCGAGTGTATGACGGGTGGGATGGTTTGGCTTTTGCGTAACAGGTGGCACAGGTGTTGGCGTGGGCCTGGAGTTATGAGTTTGTTAAAGGACCCCAGTGTTTTTCTTGTGATGGCACATTTATTGATATTGCCGGACATTGGAGGAATACAGAGCGTTGTTGGGACAGATTGTATATTTCATTTGTTGAGTATGTGGAAGATGAAATTGCTGATGGGAGTGTGAGTGAGGAGTAGGACTTGCGAGACAGGAAGACGCGTTAATCCGGGGGGTCGCTTGTGGCCCGAGCGCCCGTGAGCCTGTTGGTAGTGATTTTAGGATTTATGTTTGGGTGGAGGGCTGCGAGATGTTTTGACATGGTAGTGATTTTTGTTATGATTTATGGGTTACGAGGGATGTTAGCTAGATCATAAGCCATGTTTTGGCGCGACTAGGATAAATAAATTTAGATAGAATTCGGACACCCTTTCTTACGTGTCTAAACCACCGGATCCCTCCTCGTCCTTGACTTTATCTCGCGATCATTTCAAGCCTTGTTCGCGAAGGAATCTTTACCTTCGCTTACAGTTATTAACCTCGAAGGACTTCGTTCCTTCGTACGTGTTGCTTTGAGGTTCTTCGTCTCCGTCGTTCGTCGTCTTCGGTCGGTCGGTCGATGTCTAAGCGAGGTTCCTCCCTTTCGGCGGGCAAGGTCGCAGCGGCCTTGTCTTCCCTTTCGGCGTCGGTAGATGAGGCTTCTCTTCTTCGGAAGGAAGTTTTCCGCCTTCGCCACCACGTCTCGGTGCTGTCCCGCCGACTCCATCGATCGGAGCGGGCCCTGGAGGCGGCTAGACGGCCGCCCTCCCCTCCGTTCGGCGGGCCTGGGGACATGACGCTGCCTCCCTCTGGGGGGGTGGCTGAAGAAGATGAGGAGGTGGCTGAGGTGCGGCTGCCCACGGTGGTGTCCTTCCCTTCGGGGATGCAGGCGCCTGAGCCATTCGTGGCTGAGCCCAGGGTGGGGGCTGGCCCTGTCGCGGGTGTGGAGTCCGGGGTGCCTGGTGTACCTTGGTTCGCGGATTTGTTCGTCGGTTCTTCCCCCCCCCCGGCCGGACCGGAGCTGCCTTTGTCTCCCGTCAATGAAGGGTCGTTATGTGGATCTGTCTCGTCGGACGGCTCGGTGGTTACGGTATTGGTGGATGTTGCTGAGGGGCCGGACCTCCCCCCCGCGCACTTTCCTCGTGGGCATTAGCCTAAGGGAGAGAACCCGTATGTGGTGGGGCGGTACAAGACTCGGTTCCCGTCGGCGGCGCCTGTTAGGCGTCGAGCTGTAAGCTCGCCTCCGAGTGTGGGAGTCAGTATGTCGGACTTTCTTGGGTTGAGGTTGCCTGGGCAGCAGGCTAGGAAGCGGGCACTGGTGGAGGAGGTGGGAGTGCAGGGGGGGGTTGGGCATGTTGCTGGCGGGGATGCTGGTTCATCTAGTGGTCGGCGGCGCAAACGGTGTTCGGGGCGTGGGCGTGGCCGGGCATGGGGCGAGGCTTCGGCTTCTGTCACGATGGCTGCACTGGATGGGACGTTCGCCGCCCTCCAGGAGTTTACCCCGGAGCAGTTCGCTGAGCTGGGGTACTCACCGGGTGGGTCGGTGGAGGGTGACGGGTGGGATTCCACTGTGGAGGATGATTTGGGACTTGCGGGACGGTATTAAGACCGGATTTGATATTTTGATTTATTTTTATTTTTGTGATGGTCGCGGGCCGTAACTACCTTCCCCTCGCTTGGTGGGACCATGGACTTCGGTCGCTCTGTTCCTGTCGGGTTGGGTGTCGGTTTGTCGGTTGGGGCGGGGGTGATCAGGGCTGTTGATGGATTTGTACCTAGCTTTCGTGTTGGCTCGCTCACGGGGGTGTTGGCTTGTAGTGTTCTTTCGGGGTCGCTAATGGGTCTGGCTGGTATGGGTTCAGAGGTTTCTTGGTCTTGTATATTGTTGTTACGCACGCCGGTGTATTGTGGGGATCCCGGCCCCAGGCAGTTGCTTTCGAGCGCTGTTCCGGTCCGCTTGTGGTCCGCCGGAGGCTCGCCTGCCCTTATGGTAGGTGTACGATAGGATGATCGCTCGACCATAAGCCATATTTTGGCGTGGCGAGTATAAATAAAATTAGATATAATTCGGACACCCTTTCTTACGTGTCTAAACCACCGGATCCCTCTTCGTCCTTGACTTTATCTCACGATAATTTCAAGCCTTGTTCGTGAAGGAATCTTTACCTTCGCTTACAGTTATTAACCTCGAAAGGCTTTCGTCCTTTCGTTCATGTTGCTTCTAGGTTCTTTGTTTCCGTCGTTCGTCGTCTTCGGTCGGTCGCTTCGATGTCTAAGCGAGGTTCCTCCCTTTTGGCGGGCAAGGTCACGGCGGCCTTGTCTTCCCTTTCGGTGTTGGTGGATGAGGCTTCTCTTCTTCGGAAGGAAGTTTCCCGCCTTCGCCACCATGTCTCGGTGCTGTCCCGCCAACTCCATCTATCGGAGCGGGCCCGGGAGGCGGCTAGATGGCCGCCCTCCCCTCCGTTCGGCGGGCCTGGGGACATGACGCCGCCTCCCTCTGGGGGGGTGGCTGAAGAAGAGGAGGTGGCTGAGGTGCGGCTGCCCACGGTAGCATCCTTCCCTTCGGGGATGCAGGCGCCTGAGCCATTTGTGGCTGAGCCCAGGGTGGTGGCTGGCCCTGTCGCGGGTGTGGCGTCCGGGGTGCCTGGGGTACCTTGGTTCGCGGATTTGTTCGTCGGTTCTTCCCCCCCCGCGGCCGGACCGGAGCTGCCTTTGTCTCCCGTCGATGAAGGGTCGTTATGTGGATCTGTCTCGTCGGACAGCTCGGTGGTTACGGTATTGGTGGATGTTGCTGAGGGGCCGGACCTCCCCCCGGGGCACTTTCCTCATGGGCACTGGCCTAAGGGAGAGAACCCATATGTGGTGGGGCGGTACAAGACTCGGTTTCCGTCGGCGGCGCCTGTAGGGCGTCGAGCTGTGAGCTCGCCTCCGAGTGTGGGAGTCAGTATGTCGGACTTTCTCGGGTTGAGGTTGCCGGGGCAGCAGGCTAGGAAGCGGGCACTGGTGGAGGAGGTGGGAGTGCAGGGGGAGGTTAGGCATGTTGCTGGCGGGGATGCTGGTTCATCTGGTGCTCGGCAGCGCAAACGGCGTTCGGGGAGGGGGCGTGGCCGGGCGTGGAGCGAGGCTCCGGCTTCTGTCTCGAGGGCTGCGCTGGATGGGACATTCGCCGCCCTCCGGGAGTTTACCCTTGAACAGTTCGCTGAGCTGGGGTACTCTCCAGGGGGGTCGGTGGGGGGTGACGGGTGGGATTCTACTGTGGAGGATGATTTGGGACTTGCGGGACGGTATTAAGACCGGATTTGATATTTTTGATTTATTTTTATTTTTGTGAGGGTTGCGGGCCGTAACTACCTTCCCCTCGCTTAGCAGGACCAAGGACTTCGGTCGCTCTGTTCCTGTTGGGTTGGGTGTTGGTTTGTCGGTTGGGGCGGGTGTGATCGGGGCTGTTGATGGACTTGTACCTAGCTTTCGTGTTTGCTCGCTCACGGAGGTGTTGGCTTGTGGTATTCTTTCAGGGTCGCTAATGGGTCTGGCTGGTATGGGTTTGGAGGTCTCTTGGTCTTGTACATTGTTGTTACGCGCGCCGGTGTATTGTGGGGATCCCAGCCCCAGGCAGTTGCTTTCGAGCGCTGTTCCGGTCCGCTTGTGGTCCGCCGGAGGCTCGCCTGCCCTTATGGTAGGTGTACGAGGGATGATCGCTCGACCATAAGCCATGTTTTGGCGCGGCGAGTTTAAATAAAATTAGATATTATTTGGACACCTGTACCTAGGAATTACACTCTGTTCTACTTCGCGTCCTCCTGAACCTCTGAACCCTGACCCTGAACCCCTGACCCCTCGAGCCTTGTACAACTCGCTTCGGTTGTACGCCCATTCCTAGACCTCGTCTCCAGACTCTCGCTCACTCCTATCGTGGTGTGCCTTGGGCTACCCGACTCTCAGACCTTGTCCGTTACATATCATTTCTTTGGGAAAAGGTTTTTCTTTGCGGAGTTCTGGGAAGAATATGTATGTTTTTAGGGAAAATAAAACAGAGGTTCTATGGGGAAAGCTTGACGGACAGGACTATGTTGTGCAAGAGGAAAAAGAGACGGCGAAAAAGATGACTTATAAAGAATGGCATGAAGCCTTTGGACATCCATCGCTACAATACCTCAAAGCTGACCATTACTCCGACTCTTCCGCTATTCCTACCATTCCAGAAGACTGGCAATGCGAAACCTGCATCACCTCCAAATCGACTAAGTCAAAACCCAAATCAACTGAGAAACGATGTGAAACACCTTTCGAGTTAATCCACTCCGACCTTAGCGGACGATTCTCGAAACCCTCCTTTGGCAACTCCTGGTACTATGTTACCTTCATCGATGACAATACACGCTATGCGTGGATATACACTATGAGAGCGAAGTCTGACATGGTAAAACTGTTCGAACAGTTCATCAACGAAAGAACAACCCAGGATTCCACCATGATCAAAAGGTTTCGTACTGATAACGGAGGCGAGTACATCAACGACAAGATGCTTACCCTTTTTCAAAAGCATGGAATTGTACATGATAAGACCCCTCCTTACTCACACGAATCTAATAGTATTGCCGAACGGTACAACCGTACCATCATCACATCAACACGCTCTATGCCAGTGTTGGCTGAACTCACCCTTAGTCTTTGCGCAGAAGCAGTCTCCACCGCCGTTTACCTTAGGAACAGACTCCTTAACCGAGCTATAGGAAACTCAACGTCCTATGAAGCTATCTACAAAACAAAGCTGTTGATCAACCACTTGCGCCCATATGGGACCAAATGCTACGTCCATATACCAGAGGAGAAAAGGAAACCTGGAACGAAGCTACAGCCCCGGGCCTTGGAAGGATATCTTGTCGGTTACACCTCCTCCGCCAAAATATACTAGATATATATACCATCGCAACATCGAATCTCCGAAACCAGACAAGTCCATTGGACAACCAGGACGATAATACCGCTTGACCCAACAGGACAACCAACCCATACATCGGAGACTTTTGCGACCGTCACACTTCGCTCTTTCCAGAATGCCTTGCACCCTCGCAACAAGCCTCAAGAAACGGAAGATGACGACCAACAACCCTCACCATCAAATTCACCTCTATCAACGCCTTCACTAAAAGACTCCCCACCTCCTTTACCTAAAATCAAACCTCCAGATGAAGTCGAACGTTCTGAATCACCCTTACTACTACTGGAGCCTCCAATACAGGAACCACCCCCAGTAGAAGATGAACAGAGACGAACTCGATCAGGAAGTGCTGTGCATCCACCGCAACGATATGGCAGAAACGCCACTGAAATGCCGGACAAGGATCCCACCACCTACCACCAGGCTATAAACAGCCCCTACCGTGACCAGAGGACCTCAGCCATGGACTACGAGATTTTAGCTCTTGAGAAAAGTGGAGCCTTTGATGTTGTTGACAAACCAATAGGACGGAAAATAATCGATAGTAAGTGGGTTTACAGTGTTAAACAGAAAGCTGATGGCACCTTAGAAAGGTATCGAGCAAGAGCCGTCGCCAAAGGGTTTAGTCAAATTCCCGGCTTCAACTTCGAAGAAACCTTTATCCCTGTTATCCGTCATGAATCTCTCCGCTTCCTCCTCGCGATATGTGCTAAAAACAAATGGCGACCGCGACAATTCGATGTTAAATCCGCCTTCCTATACGGTGAATTGAAAGAAGAAGTTTACATGCGACCGTTACCTGGGTTCGGTGACAAAGGAAAAGTATGGAAACTTAACCAATATCTCTACGGACTTAAGCAATCTGGAAACAAATGGTATGCTCTCTTTGCCAGATTCTTGACCTCCAGAGGATTTACGACATCATCCCTTGACCCATGCATGTTTGTTCACGATAAATACGACATCTACGTTTCGATTTACGTTGACAACATCGCCATCCATGCAGCCGATACCCCCGAAACAACATCTCTCATAGAAGACCTGAAAATGGCATTCAAGATCACAGACCTAGGGGAAGCTACGTTCTTACTCGGCTTACACATCGCATACACATCAGATGGGCTACATCTTACCCAAGAGCAATACATCAAGTCAATCCTTAAACGATTCCAAATGGAAGACTCAAACAGCGTTTCTACACCCTTACCAAAAGGCATCCAACTTACGAAAGGAACTGAAGACACATGCATTCAAGACCCCTCCATTTACCAATCGATGATAGGATCACTTATGTATCTGACTACTGGCACAAGACTCGATCTAGTATACACAATTTCCTTCCTCTCACAATTTTCTTCTTGCCCTACCGAACAACACCTCAAGGCCGCCAAGCACGTACTTCGATATGTTAATGGAACAAAATACATTGAACTCTTCTACCCCGACAACGCGACAAACGCTATTGATACCTATGTTGACGCAGACTTTGCCGCTTGCCTCGATACCTGCCGCTCTTTTTCAGGATATATTGTACTTCTCAACGGTACATGCATCTCATGGCGCTCAAGGAAACAAGCCTCAGTCGTACTATCAACAACCGAAGCTGAATACGTCGCAATGTCACTCGCAGCAAGACAAATCCAATGGTTCCGAAAAGGTCTCAAAGATATCCGTCTCGATTTACCAATCGCTTTACATGCAGATAATACTGGCGCAAATTTTCTCGCAAGAAACCATCAGCTAAACAAGCGAACGAAACACATCGATATAGACTACCACAAAATACGGGAAGAAATCGACAATGATTCGTTCACACTCTTAAAGGTTGACACCTCCAATAACCTCGCTGATATCTGCACAAAAATCTTAGCGAATCCAGCACACAAACGGTTAATGGGACTTTTGGGCTGTAGATAATGAGGGGAAGTGTTGAATTTCCTAATTCGTTTTATACGTATATTTTCCTTGATAATATCGTATATTTCTCTACTTGGTATTATTATAAACATTACTACAGCTGGAGTATGTATTACATATATTTCATTAATATTTCATGATACGATTAGGGGATTATGGCGTGCTTTTCTTATCTGGTATTCAGGTTGATTTGTTTCACTTACCCGTTCACACCACCTTAGATTTACGCATGTTTTATGGGATTTCCTTGGCAGTTCTTCAGGGTCAAACATATTCGCACTTATGTTTTTCCTACTTACATTACGGTCAAACACGTCGATACTTTGTTTTCCCTTATATTTCCTCTTAAGTTACTTGAAGGATGCACACCTGTATAAATAGGCGCTACCATCCATCTCATTTAAAGACATTAAGGATAAGAACTACTACCAATCTACCTTCATTCCAAACTCCTCCTCGCTTAACGTGCCCATGGTATACCCTTTCTACTACGTCGTATTTTCGTACAAAGTTATTAAGATAGTGCCATACCCTACACATTTAAACAATTTCCCTAATTATTTCACATGTTTAACGATAGCAACCGGGCTTGGGGGGGGGGGGGGGTTGTTGGGTGACCAATGGAGTGAAGAGACACAATGAAAGACTAACCAGTAACACGGCACCTTATCGAACGCATAATTGCGTCACCGCTGAGAGATAGGAATATAAATATGATGCTACTTGAGTAGGTATCAATGCATGTCTAAGTGGAGAGGAATATAGCATCTTGTCTATTGATCAGCTTGAGCACCAGTCAGAGGATTCCAATGCTGTCAGAGGGAATCAGTGTTTATTAACGAGTAGATCCTTGAAAATAGACGCAGAGTCCATTCTTCCCATAGATATAATTTTTCCTTTTAGCGAGTGACCAAAAATTCCAATCGTCTGAAGCTGTGCAAATTCCCCAAAGACTCTCTATTATTCCCGAGCGTTCCCAGATGTCGCCATGACCTTGCTCTGCATCCACCATATCTATCGTCCAGCGGTTCGACTAATAAAGGCTAATGGGAAGCACGAAAGAATAAAACAAGGCAAGTGCGACAATGACTGAGATCAATACGCGGCAGGGCGAGGAAGGATGGTGAGGGGGTAGGTGATGAGTGAGCGGTGGCGGTGATCATCTCTGATACTAGCTAAGTTAAGGACGGAACGGGAGATATATATTACTAAACAAACCACAACTCTGTAACCCAGAAGAGGTGCCACAATCACAGAACCACACCATCCTGACAAACCATAATCCTCTGTGCTCTGCAACAATCCGGAACAATCCAGAACTCTCATGAACCACCAACGAAGGACCGTGTGCCCGGGGGCATGGGGGGTGCGAAAGAAACAAAGCCTATGTCCGATGCCCTATGGCAACCGATACCAATGTTAACAAGAAACCCAAACCCCAAGCCCTATGAGCGGGAGCCATATATCCATCAAACTGCCTGTCTGCGTGCCCGATAGGCAATCCAACATCGACTAGCTACTTCCAGATCTCCAACTACCTAATACCTATTCCCTATCGATCAACACCCGCTACCTCTTGCATTCAATGCTTCACCACCCCTTGCATTCTATCTATCACATCTGTTATTGTCGAGTGATCACTGGTGACTTCCACCCGTAAATACAATCTAATTTGTTTGTCCTAGCGGCACCCACCCCGCATATAACTAGCTAGGTCTCCAAATATTCATAAAAAAAATTGTCAATGGGCGGCTTAGTGTGAAGTGACTGCTAGGTAACCGAAAACGTGGGTCCCTGTATTGCATTAGAGGGGGCGGGTCGGGGTCCGGGATCGTGTCTTCCAGCAGTGTTATGTTTGGGATACAATGAGTGGTAGAACCACTAAGAGGCAGTGACCGGGTCCTATGGTGGATAAAAAGTGACTATTACGACTATGGTAGCTGTCTCTGAGTTAATCTGTAGAGGGGGAGTATAAGATAGCCATGGCAATGGCAATGGGTAGTAAAATAAGGTTTCTGGGGTTGCGGGCAAGGAATAGGCTGCGGGAAACCTGGTTGACAGCTCTGATGGCGTAGGGCACATAGCAAACCGTCTAAATGCGGAGCGATAAATCCTATATGACCGGTATTTTTTTTGAACTACGAAATCGTAAACACTCTTGACATGAAGTAAGCTACCTGCTGAGTCAATCTATATGTTGCAGGGGGCAAAGGAAGAAGGCCGATCGTAGTTTTGGGGTGTGGTTAGTTGTGCTCGATAGTAAGCCCTTTCGTCTGTCTTTGGACACTAAATGCCGGTAGAGGCCTCCCCGACACGGATGGCTGGATGTCCAGGATTTCATTACGGAAATTTCCTATTCACCTTATGTACTTGATTTGTGAAATTCTGAAACCACTGCCAGTCCACTGCTGGGAGCAAAAAAAATACAATCTTTAGCCTATTCCTATCTTCCCGTTGTTCCCCTCCTGAGCCTACTTTCGCAGAATTTCCTTCGAGAGGCAACGGTTGGCGCGTGCCGGAGTCTAATTAACCGACGGGATATATAGTCAAACGCCCGGCCATCTTACAACTCCTATTCTTACTACTCCACAAAATACTCTACCATGAGGTGCGAGCCGGGGTTCAGGTGGGAGAGATCGGCTGTCTGATGGCCTCACCCAAGAGCCGGTTTTAAGATTGATTCATACTACCGTGGGAGAAAAAAAGAAAGAGAAAATAAGAAATAAGTTACCACAGTACATTAAGCTAGCCACGGGAAGCGATCGAGCCTGATCGCCTAGGAGGCGATGGAAAAGAAACCAAATTCGTAGGCGATTTTCCAGAGGGCGGTGCAGAATTGTGGGGAAGGCGCGTGACGAACAGATAATAACCCTGAAGGTCCACGCATTGATGAGGAAAAAAGACAGAATTCCCCTTCAAGTTGGAATCACCGGAACTCACTCGGTTATTCTAACCTTGACTGTGTTGAAAAAATGATTGATATGGAGGTAATGATCGGTACTGAGGGTTTACGCAGCAGAGTAGAATCACGCAAGTGGAGATAGGAGGAGAAAGACCATGATTGATTGCTTAAAGATGACTGAGATGAAGAACTTGAGGAGAGAGGCAAAGTACAGGGGGTTGTTCCCTCGCAAGAGAGGACAGAAGGGAAGAAAAGACAGGGATGAGAAAAGTTTGCATGGCATACGCGTCTTACAGGGGTACAGACATATGCTACTGACGCCTTCATGTATGAGCACATCCCGCACCAAGTGCGGCCATCAACTGCTATTTCCAACAGACTGTACAGTACCTGTACAGATATTGCCAATCCCAGGGGAACTACCTGATTCTGGTGGTAATCCAGCGTTTATATCTCCCGCCTCCATGGTGGTATAAAGGAATCTGGAGATCGGGATGTGTGGGTGATGGGGTTGTTTAAATTGCGGATGGATGCGTCGGGGGTCCGGGTGTGAGACAGAAGCGGTATAATGCTGAGCCCAGGAGGAGTAATACAGGGAAACCGGGAATTGTGCACTCATCACGGTTAATTTAAGCTGGGAAAATATGGGGAGGAGATTGCGGCAAACTCGGGCGCTTGGCAGAACTTACCGAACTCCCTGGGAATTGGCAGAGGGGGTGGATTGACTACAATCCAAAAGAAGGACTGGATGTTCTATCTGTAAAGTGGATATCTAAAGTCGAACCTTTTAGGTGGAGCACACCTACACATTTAAACAACTCTATGCCTATACCCCTTGTATTCCACAACTACCCAATTATTATTTTTATTCTGAATCGACCTTCTTCCGGCTGTGATTGAATGCATGTTTTATCAACCAATCCTATGGGGAGTGGCTATTATCACCAAACGTGAGCAATAGTTCCTGCTACTGGGTATCTCATCATAGACCCCATTTCCATATTCAAGTTTGACAACACTCATTTAAGGTTAATCGCTATCCTATTGTGCTTTTGTTAATCTCTGCACTATTTTTATCGGGGGGACTGTCAGCAAAGTGTCTCAAATGGGGAAACCTCTGGCGTTTGGCCTTTCGGCAATCTCTTACTCCGTGCATGCCCGCAGATCCTGAGTTGGAATTGCTTCTCACATAATGCCATCACTTCCACCCACATTCTACGGTAGTGAGGCTGATGTTCTCACAGTTTTAGAGAACATCTCGCTAGGCTGTTGATTGGCTTTTCCTGCTCGAGGATATTGCATCTGTTTGTCAAATGGGGCAAATAAGGCACTCGGCGTACCCGAGTACCTAGAACCTTCTTCCAAGCCTCGGTGAGTCGGCGATGCAGTTTTTCCACACCACGTGTTCCGCGGCCTCTACTTAAGTGCTGGGACGAAATTGTTGATAGTAATGTGTCTAGTGGTATAGTTTGGGTCTTGGGGTTTCTATTGCACTCGGGAAATTGCGTAGCGAGAGATTGCTTCTGGTTCATGATAATTGTTCTTCCCACGCGGCAACACCGCCAAGCTGCCAACAGTTAACACTTGTAGGGACTTATCGTCATTTTGCTCAAGACCCTTCGGGCACCCGCACTCCTCCCGGTATCTGAAATGACAAGCTTAAATTGGAAAGAAATAAAAGGAAATAAGATTTGAAAAGGGTGAAAATCCCCAGCAGTTTCACCGAATACAAATATCTCTCAACCCGAATAAAAAGGCATTCAATAGTCGCCACTCCGCATATCTAATTCGTCCTTCTTGCCAGTTTCCCACGATCCCCATATTTTACTGGCTAGTTCCTAGAGCTCCACACACCAGCAGAAGCTGGTATCCCACCCCGGTTCCCAGCAGCCCAGCCCAACTGCCCATAAAACGAACCAATCGGACGGGCCGTCACCTTCGCCGCAGACAGTGGTCCTGCAAAATCACAGGACCGCGGCTCCTTCCAATCACAATCATGTCTAGTCCGATCTTCTTGGCAATCTTTCCTGTGCCCGCTGCTTCATCGCTACTGATTCATCGCACTTTCCTTGGAACTCCAGCACGAGAACCAGGTTGTTGGTACTTCTTAGGGTGTCAGGATGGTCCGGTCCAAGAAGCCTCTCCCGCCTCTCCAGTGTCCGCCGATGCATCGTCTCTGATTCCTCGTACTTTTTTTGGTGCTGTAGCACGAGAGCCAGGTTGTTGGTACCTATTAAGGTGGAGGGGTGGTCAGGTCCAAGAATCCTCTCCCACTTCTCCAGTGTCTGGCGATGCATCATCTCTGATTCATCCCACTTTCCTTGACGCTGCAGCACGAGAGCAAGGTTGTTGGTACTTGTTATGGTGTCGGGGTGGTCTGGTCCAAGAATCCTCTCTAACTTCTCTAGTGTCCGCCGGTGCATCATCTCTGATTCATGCCACTTTCCTTGGCGCTGCAGC
>LN890968.1:353484-365370 GCA_900010015.1 Tuber aestivum | reverse complement strand
TCCTCTCCCGCTTCTCTAGTGTCCGCCGATGCATCATCTCTGATTCCTCGTACTTTCCTCGGCCCTGCAGCGCGGTAGCAAGGTTGTGGGTACTCGTTAGGGTGTCAGGGTGGTCTGGTCCAAGAATCCTCTCCTGCTTCTCCAGTGTCTGCCGATACATCGTTTCTGATTCCTCGTACTTTCCTTGGCCTTGCAGCGCGAGGGCTAGGTAACCTATGTACTCTAGCCCGTCCAGGTTGTTTGAGTGTATTGACCCCCGAAGACTGCCTAGTAAATTCCAAAATATCTTCGTCACCACGTTGGCCTTTCCTCGATGTGCACTTGCCATCCCCGGGTACCTAAATATTCTTTGACTCCCATCGTGCCGGTCATAACTTCTGCCTTTCCCTCGAAGTGCAATACATCGGCGAAACTGGATTTCTGCATTATTATAGGAGCCTAGACCCTGGAAGTACTGCCCCATGCGTAAACAAAGATCCTCGGTAACGGGATCCACTGAGTCCTCAGTTACCCTAAGGGCGTGTGGAATGTATACAGGACCAATACACCGCTGATCATTCTCGTCCCGAGGAAACAGTTGTGAAACTACCCTTAGTGCGATGGCCTTCCCCTCATCTAGTTCCTTAGTTGGTAAATACAGTTGTAAAGAAAGTTGGACCAAGCGATGTAGCTCGTAAAATGTCTTCCTCTCACACTTGACAATCGTAACTAACGAGAATCCCAAGAGCTTTCCAATGGCCTGGCGAAACTCAATCGGATCATCCATCCCTCTCAACCCACTTTGGCTCAATAGCTCCTCCGGTATGTTCTGACGATCGAAGCATACAATTAGTCGGAGAAGATGCGCCGCTGTGGGCATCTGTTGGGTGATTCGGTTAAATGTGACAAAGTATGTGCCCAGGATGCTTTCAGGTTCATCTGCCTCTCGTTGGATGTCGCAAAACTGCTGTGAAAGTAGCCCTTTCGCCCGTTCATCGCTCTCCTGGAGCAACTCCCAGTAAGCGGATGGCAATGTTTCGGTCTCGGTCATGAAAGCTGCCGCCCCTATAATAGCCAACGGCAGGTGATGTACCGAGGTTAGGATCATTGTGACAGCCACTTCTTCCTCCTCTCCTAAACTATGCTCGCTACCGAATCTTTTTGAAAATAACTCATGGGCATCTTCCTCTTCCATTTTTCCAACCTCGATTGTCTCACAGCCCTGCCGCGATGCAACCAGTCTGGATCTGGTGGTGAATATAACAGTCCCACGTGTACCTTGCGGTATAAACTTAGAGATGGGGCTGTTGTTCCCAACGAAGTCCGTCTCATTGTCGGCATTGTCAATAACCAGAACCCAATTCCCACTTTTTGGGCCCTCAAACCACCTCCTTATACTCATCAGGAACCCCGCTTCCCCCAGCTCGGCACTGGCTAGACGAATTTGTGCAAGCTGAGCGACATCCTTAAAGCCACGACTGAATTTTAATAACCCACTTCCCTGCACCCAGAAAACATGATAATCGCTTTCGTTGGCGCACCGGTAAACGTATTCGAGGGCAATTTGAGTTTTGCTGAGCGATGTTAGTGCATTCTTCATACGTTGCAATGATAGACACATACCCAGAACCACCTAATCCATGCAGTGCGATTCGGTTGTGAGCTGTAGGTTCTGAAAATCTTTTCACCAAACCCAGGTGATCTTCCCGGCCAGTGAATCTGCTGTTCCTGCCGTAGGGGATTAAGCGATATGGCCCCGGTACTTTTTTGGTTGGGATACTATGTTAGATCTTTGCTGGAAATCTCAGGGGAATGCAGAATTACCCCTATCTTCAACCTCAAACACACTACCAGCTCCTCCGACTCCAACGTTGGACATACCGGGAAACACATATGTGTTTCTAATAGTATTGCTATTGCCAAAAACGCTGTTATTACCGTTATTTCCGCTACAGCTTCCATGGATGCTGGACTCGACACGAGTAATGCTAATAAGGTCGTCAGATTCATGATAACCACTTCTGAAAATAGAGGCATTAAAGGAACGAGTAACCTACTGATCCATCGAATATATTACTGGAATCTGGCTCAATGAGAAGCCTTTCTTACTAGTCGCGTATGATATGAGTAATAAAATGCGGCTAGTTGGTTTGTTCTCGTATCTTATTTTTCATCCCGGAAACAGGCTATAACCCAAGACCAGCCAGACAAAGAGCCCAACCGTAGAGAACAAGCTGCGTTCGAGCCTATTGAGGATCCTAACTAGGGTTTCTCGAGTGAAGGCTAAGGTTTTAATATAGTGCGTATGAATATTTGTGCACTGAAGAGAATGATAGAATTCAGAACACAGAACTGAGAAGGCCGGGGGACTGGACTGAGAAAGACCTGTGAAGAGTAGAGAAACCCTGCCCCACGAAATTGCCAGCTCAGTGCAAGATTGGGCGAAACGATTGGTTAGGCTTTAATTAGGATCTAGGCTACCGCGAGTACCGTAAAGGGTCTTAGCGTGGCTGTTTGTTGCAGTTATTGGACGATGAGTGACACAAGGGCTGAGCACATGTAAGCTGCGAAGTATCCCAGATTCCCTCGAGCACAACAACTGGATAGTCAGATACCGGTATCTTTGCCTTGATTCAACAAGCCGAACACCGATACCATATTTGGCGAGGACGACGGCATAATATCATACCGGTATCGGTTTCTCTTAGCCAAGGGGTGTGAGCAGACCCTGAAGTTAAAACCTCCTGCCAAAGATAGCGGTATTCAGTACCGTACTCGAGTACTGTACCACCGGTAGTACAAGTAGGTCTCGAAATGACTCCACCCCCACACTTTCCCCGTGTCTGAGCCGCCGGTCCCCACGCGGCCGCACTCACCTCCCTCCAAAAAGGCGCCGTCGGAGCTGGGGCCTGGCTGGGCCAGTCCAGTAGACATGAAGGCCCTCGGATCCCCGCTCGTTGGTTCGGTAGTGAAAGGCAAGAGGGCTGACCCCTAGAGTCTGAATCCGGCTCTTGGGAAGGATATGGTACCGGTACTCCATGACCATTCTATCTATTCCCAGGTTTCGCGTATAAAACATGCAGATTTTAGGAAGAAATTTTAGCGGTGAGTGGCGGGGTCCACGTGACTTGACAGTGATTTGGTAGGGAAGTCACCAGTGAGGATATACCGGTAACGTTCTTAGGAGATGCCGAAGCCTTTTTGGCACCTATTCTTGGCGCCGGAGGAATAGTGGATAAGAGCAGCGACAGTTCCATAACCCGTTGCAAAAAAAAACGTAGGGTAGTAATGCCGCTGCTCAATTGGCTCGAACTACGAAATTCTCCAATTGGAGCCCCAGAATCAATCTGGTTTCATTTCCACATATCCCGCTTGTTACCTTTTTATTAGATGAAACCTTTACCGCAGAATTTACTCGAATACGGTAGCGCTTGGCACTTAGTGGCTGTGCTAGCAGTTGTGTTACAATTCCGCAGCTAGTCTCCCGCTCCCGCCCGCTTCTCTGTAACCTGGTCCCTCTCCATACCGGTAGATCACAAACCCCCGATACAACTTCGAAGTTCTTTTCCGCAAGTCACCTGCACTCGGACAGCAAAGGCGAGAAAGAACCTACCTCGCGGAGGACGATGGTCCGGCTGAATGACTAGGAGGAAGTCACCGTTGTTACACTGATGTTACCCCTATTGTAGGTATGGGACGCGGGACCTCCGCCTAGCCTGCGGGGGCCCTAGAGGACTAGACTCCTCGCCCAATCCTCTCGCCCTATCCATGGACCAGAGGCTCTTTCTCTTTCTGGGGTTCCAGAAATTTTGAAGGAGAATGAGAATCACTCGCAGAGAAGTTTACTGATACTGCCTCCACCGCAATCCGCGATTTAACAGAATGTTGCGCCGAGATTTTTAAGAACCAAAGCACTATGGCGACAGAACCCGACGAACCTTGGATATGGTTGTAGCAGCCACACTCGGAAAATTAACCCCCTATTCGAGTCAAGGGGGAAATAAAACCAAGGACCTCCGGAATCTTCCCCATGGGTCTTGAAAACAATGGGACATGTATGCATCCTTTGATTCCAAGGACTGCCACGTTTCCCCAGAAACCGCGGGGTTTGCGACCAAAGGAGAATTGCCTGATTAAGGCAAGTGTTAGTAGACCCTATGCCCAGAGGATTTTAACTTTACGAGTACACTGGCTGACGACTACATTCCCTAGCCACCGCCAGGGGATTTTGAAACAACTTATCCGCGGTGGGCGCTGCCACAAATGCTGGAAGAGAGAGGGTCTGCAGTTATGTGCAGAAATTCGGCCACCTTAATCTTGCAGCTATCCATTGGGCAAGCCACTTCCGAGAATCGGAAGATCGGAATATGGGGTTATCCGTGTGTTTACCGGTATGGCTGATTTACCGTGTTGGGTCTCACAGGCTTCTCAAGTAGCTTAAGGAGTATTTGAGAAGTAGGGGTCGTTACGATCCATTCATTGGTTAACCCGCACATTTAATCACAACAATCAGGCTCGGGCAAAGGCCTGTAGCTCAGAGACTATTAGGGGAGGAGGAGATATTAACACCAGGCCGGAACAGCACGGCAGCGCATTGAACCAGGAAGCTCTCCGAAAAGATGGGGATCTAGCCACGGGGCGCGGGGGGCGGGCATCAATGCATGTTTACCCGGGGAGGGGTATAACATCTTGCCTGTTGATATATTTATGAGTAGCTGATCGAACCATTCTGGGATTTTTCCAGGCGAAAAAATGTCCCTTGATGAGCTCATTCCCCGAAAGTAGGTACGGGGCTCGTTCTACCAACGGACATAGTTTCTCGTTGAGTCAGTGGCTGGGAATTCCGATCAAACAAACTCGTGTGAAATCCCTGATGGTCCCTTGTTATCCCCGAGTGTTCCAAACATTGCCATGACTCTGTATTCTTTCATCCAACCATGCCCATCATGCAGAAGTTCGACCAGCTGCTCTTATATCACCCACCAACTAATATCTATCCCTTATTTCCCAACACCCACTACCTATCCTCTTTATTTTAACATCCCACTATCTTTCCTACGCAGCCTATCTCCATTACCAAGTGTCAGTAGGTGGCCTATACGCGTAAATGTAATCTAAGTTACCCATCCGTGCAGAGCCCACCCGGCGTATAACTAGGTAAATCCCCTAGGATCCGTAAAAACAATAAACGAAGTAGTAAAGAGACCTTTCAGCATGGGGTGGCCGGTTGACAACAGTCACTCTACTAAGAGTGCTGCAGAGATTGAATACGAATTTGCTGTCATTGTAGGCAGTCAAAGTTTGTTGAAAACATTATTTTGCATTGAAACAGGCCGTTCAGCCCCAGAGATCATGTCGCCCTCGCGGCGTCATATCATATATAGGAGAGGGACCGGAACCACAGAAGGGCGGTGGGGGAGTTCCATTGTGGATATCGCATGGCTGTTACGGCTGGCCTGGGGTTAATCTATAGAGCGGAGGGTATAAGTCAGACATATCAATACTACGGTATTATATAACGGAATAAGATTTCCGGAGTTGGGGGGAGGTGTAGGGGGTTAGTGGTTCTGGTGATTGCTCTGTTGGCGGAAGTCATCGCAGACTGTTGACATGCAGGGTACTATATTCGGCATGCTAATGAATCAATCCTTCTAGAATGAGGCACGTGTAGACTCGAGTTGTGGGTGGTAGGGAGCAAATGAAAGGGGCGAATCGTGGTTCTGGAACTTGGCTAGTGTGCCGGTTCGTTCTGGGCCTAGGACAGGGGCGATTACATGGCCCAGAGAAGTACCGTACGCGAATGGGTGTTGCTCCGGACATCTATCCTATAGGATTCCCAAGTCATTCTGTAAGGCACTACAAGTGCCTAGCCCCACCTCCCGGCACTCGTGCAAAGGAGAATATATACATAATATTGTGTTGAGCAGCTCCCGAATACAGTGTCTACCCGCAGTCACCACTGGTCATTCGGATGTGGGTAACCATTCTTCTTGGAAATGTAATGAAGGATGGAGCAGCAACTATATCTGAGCAACGGCAAAGAGATCATGTGTTGAATTTCCAAATTCGTTTCATATGTATATTCTCCTTGATAATATCGTATATTGCTCTACTTGGTATTATTATGAACATTACTACAGCAGGAGTATGTATTACGTATATTTCATTTGATATTTCATGATACGATTAGGGGATTATGGCGTACTTTTCTTATCTGGTGTTCAGGTTAATTTGTTTCACTTATCCGTTCACACCATCTTAGATTTACGCATGTTTTATAGGATTTCCTTGGTAGTTTTTCAGGGTCAAACATGTTCGCACTTATGTTTTTCCTAAAGTGACTAATCAAAAGTCTTGGTGATCACGTGATTTCGCTTATTGCGCCATACTACGGTCATTCAGCCCTAACGGCCGGAGAGTTTTAACATGCAAAAATAAATTGAAAAAATACAGGAAAAACAGTAACGGTAGATCTTCATCAACTAGTATCGCGTATACCACCCCTTTGCATCAAGCACAGCTTGTACACGGTTGGGCATGGACCTCCATAAACTTTCAAAGAACTCTGGTGGTATCGTCTCCCACACCTCCGGCAGAACCTTTGCCAGCCGCTCTTTCACTTTTTTGGGACCGCCTGGGGTGGTACCAATATCTGGATGGAGATCATGAAGCCGCTTTTTAAGCTCTACCCAGACATGCTCAATTGGGTTTAGATCAGGTGAACAGGGAGGGTGATCCAGGACCTCGATACCGTTTGCGTCAAACCACTCAGAGATGATGCCGGCTGTATGAATTTTCGCATTATCCTGCTGAAACACAGGATCTCCGATCGTATCGCGTACTCGCTCCATAACAGGCACCACACATGTTTCCAGAAGCCGTAAGTAGACCCAGCTATCAACTGATTGGACAATAAGTGGTACAAAGGTACCCCGATTTCTCCCCCAAAAGCACCCCCACACCATGAGCGAGATCCCCTTGCCTTTGGTAATCGGCTGAACGCATTCCGGAAGCCACTTTTCATCTCGGCGGCGAAAGATCCACTTCTGCCGAGAATTCCGTCCTCGTTCCACAGAGCACTCATCGCTCCATATGACACCTTCCCAATCCTCGGCGGTCCAATTCCGGTACTTAATAGCCCAATCGAGTCGTTTCTTAACATGTTCTGGTGTAAGCCTTGCCCGTTTGGTGCTGAGCCATTTGCGTATCCCTTCTTCACGAAGAACCCGATCGATCGTACTGAGTGAAACATGCGGGGTACACCAGTCACGGAGTTGCCGCCGAGTCCACTCACGATTCTTGTGCGATTCCCTAATAAGTGCACGATGATCTCGGTCGCTCAACTTAGAAGGTCGCCCTGACCGGGGTAAATTATCCATACTACCCCGTTGCAAGGCCCGGGCAAGAAAGTTCCTCACAGTTGACCATGGTCGGTTAACCAATTGGGCAACTATGTAGATCTGCTGGAAAGTCCAGAAAAAGGCAATTATCATGCCTTTCTCGGTATCCGAGAGCTGGCGGCGAGGCTTGGGCTTCATTTTGCTGGATTTAGGAGGCATGATTGTTGATAAATTCATAAAGTCCACGTTACCGATACATCATGGTCTACTCTTCCCGCACGCGCTGACTAAGCCATCACCAAGACTTTTGATTAGTCACTTTACTTACATTACGGTCAAACACGTCGATACTTTGTTTTCCCTTACATTTCCTCTTAAGTTACTTGAAGGATGCACACCTGTATAAATAGGCGCTACCATCCATCTCATTTAAAGAGATTAAGGACAAGAACTACTACCAATCTACCTTCATACCAAAACTCCTCCTCGCTTAACGTGCCTATGGTATACTCTTTCTACTATGTCGTATTTTCGTACAAAGTTATTAAGATAGTGCCGCACCCTACACATTTAAACAGGTTATGAGCCCGGTGCCTCTATAACTATACGACTTACACTCACACGTTACCCATCAAACAGCGGACGAAATACATCACCCGATACGAAACATTTCTACTTCGAAACAAAAATTCCCAAACCGAAACATTTCTTGAAACATTTATCGAAACATTTATTGAAACATTTATCAAAACATTTATCGAAACATCCTTCGAAACGAAACATTCCTTGGCACGAAAATCTCTCGGCGAAACTTGGCATTTTCTCGCTTAAAAGCAGAACTTGCCACTCAGAATCCTACCGGTCCTCTTCTCCCCTCAGGCTCCGCTTGCACAGGTCTCGCTTGCACAGGCATGGTCCTCCATCACCCTTCCCACTACCCCGTTGAACCCCAGCAGTGCTGCAAGGCATACTTTCTGGCGAGCGGGTAGTGGTCTTGGGGGTGATGGTTAATAACTGAGATCGAGGATTCTTAACATAGGTTAACATTCTTAACATAAGTTAGTAACCTATTTTATATGTCTGGTGAATCTGCTGGACACCAATCTCCACCTCACAATGAAGACTTGGACGATCCTCCGCTCCCTCCAGTACCTCCAACTCCTCCTCCACCAATGGATCCTTCTGGCTCCTCAAACCCCCCACCGTGTAACGGGCAGGGTCTGAGGGTCGGGTAGCCCAAGGCACACCACGATAGTAACAGGCAAGAGTCTCGAGGAGAGGTTCAGGGACGGGAGTACAACTGAAGCGAGTGGTACAGGACTCAAGGGGTTCAGGAGTTTCAGGGGCAGGGCTCAGGGGTTCAGGAGGACGCGAAGTAGAAGAGAGTGTAATTCCTAGGTACAGGCGTCCGAAGGAGATTACCAGATTGCGTGAAGAACAGAAAATATAAGGGGGCACACCCCCTTATATAGCTAGGAAATCCTCCCTGATCACTAATACAAAAGCCAACTCTTGGCATGGCGCGCAGCCGCGATCCTTCCCTCAGGTTCCACCAATATCCGTCACGCGGCAACCTTATCCCAATAACAAGACCAAGGAAATCCTACTATGCAACCCAGAAAACCACAACCAATATACGCAACCGAAAATCCATTGTCCCTTTCCTATATCGGACCAGGTGGCCGTGACACTAGCTCCCTTCTCCGACGCCGAAGCCCTCTGAGGCGAGTTATTCGGGTAAGGGTCCAGGCTTATGGGGGTACCGTTCATGGAACCGCTCCAGGGCCTGAAGTCCGTTGACAGAGTCGGCAGGTTCCCAGGTGGCTTCTGCGTATCCTTTCCACTTGATGAGGTACCGGAGGCGGTTGCGGACAAACTTGGCGTCCAGGACCTCCTCCACTTGCCATTCCTGTTCGCCATCTACCTCCACTGGTGGTGGCGGGGGTATTTCCTGGCCGGGGAGGGGGTCATGTGAGACGAGGTCAAGGAGGGAGACGTGGAACACGTTATGGACCTTCATGGTAGGGGGGAGGTCCAATCGGTATGCGTGGGTTCCTATCTTGGCGAGGACAGGGTAAGGACCGAAGCGTTTGTTATCAAGCTTCACAGAGGGGCGTTTGGTTCTGATGTTCTTCGCGTTCAACCAAACGCGGTCTCCGATCTGAAAGCGAGGCGCAGGGAGCCTTCCTTTATCGGCATACTCCTGTTGGCGATCTTGGGCGAAGGCGATCTCAGTCCGGAGATGGTCGTGGATTTCTTTGATACGATCCACGAACGTCCCGGCAGTGGCCTCGTTGGTGACCTCATCAGGGGTGTCCAAGAAGTCCATACGTGGGTTATAGCCATGGTTGGCGAAGAAAGGGGATACGCCGGTAGACTCAGAGGCATGGTTGTTGGCCGCGAACTCCGCCATGGGGAGCCAGAGGGACCAATCGTCCGATGTCCCGTCTCATGCCAGGCCATACATAGCATCGGGACATGAGCTCATGGGTCTTGGCGCGTCCTGGGTGTCCCGCAGAGGGCCGGTCATGGGACTCCTGTATCAGTCGTAGGCGTAACTCGTCATGGCGCGGGACATAGATCCGGTCGCGGTAGAGCAGGCGATCTCCCTCACGTCGGCATTCATTCAATGACAGGAGGCGGGAGTGTCGGTCGCCTTTGTCGAGGGCGCGGAGAACCTGGGTTGGGACCGTGTCAGCTTCATAGGCCTCTTTCCAAAGCTCATCAATAGGGGACGCTCTAGTAGGGAGCGTGAAGTTCGCCAACAAACTCAGAGGCTGAGACTTCAACACCACCTGGGTCCGGTGGTTCTTTCGTTCCTCCACCTCCTCCTGGGTCTCGTTTTTCATCCGAGTCAAGGCGTCGGCTTTGCCGTTGAGCTTCCCAGGTTGATATTCGATATGGTAGCTGAACTGTGACAGGAATTCGGACCAACGGGCCTGTCGGTTGTTCAACAGCCACTTGGTGGTGAAGTGTTTGAGGTTGAGGTGGTCGGTTAGGATGGTTACCTGTCTCCCCAGGAGGTAGCATCGCCATTCTTCGAAAGCTCTAACCACGGCCATGAGTTCCTTGTCGTAGATGTCGTAGTTGCATTCCGCGGGACTATGCTTGCGGGAATAAAAGGCGACAGGATGGAGACGTCCGCTATCGTCTTTTTGAGACATGACACCGGCGGAGACGAAATCGGAGGCGTCAGTTTCAATGATCACCTCTTTGTGGAAGTCAAAGTCGGCGAGGACGGGGGCAGTGGTGAAGGCTTTCTTTAACCGGTCAAAGGCGCGTTGACACTCGGTAGTCCATACAAAGGGGCGGTTCTTTTTGGTAAGAGCAGTGAGGGGGCGTGCCAGCCGTGAGAAGGCACGAATGAAACGTCGGTAGAAGTTTCCAAACCCCAAGAACGCACGGACTTCGCGTACACGGTCGGGGACAGGCCACGAAGTGACAGTTTCCACCTTGGCATTGTCCATGCGAATGCCCTCGGGACTGATGATGAAGCCTAGGTATTCCACGTGGGTGACATGGAACTCGCACTTCTGTGGCTTGGCTTCTAATTCGGCTTCCTGTAGAGCCTTCAGCACCCATCGTACATGCTCAACATGCTCCTCCTCATTTTTGCTGTAAACGAGGATGTCGTCGAGGTAGGCTGTACAGAACCTGTCTAGTCCCTGGCGTAGGACCTTGTTGATGAAGGCCTGGAAGGTGTCGGGGGCGTTGGTGAGGCCGAAAGGCATGACATTGGAGTCAAAGAGTCCATATCGGGTGCGGAAGGCCGTTTTCCATCTATGCTTCTTGTCCACTAGGACTTGGTTATAGGCCCCGCGGATATCGATCTTGGAGTAGATGTTGGCCTCCGCGATGTTCATGAAGGTTTCGGTTAACAACGGAAGGGGTCCTCGGTCTTTGACAGTCCCTTTGTTCAACCCTCGGTAGTCCACGCATAGTCTCAGTGTGCCGTCCTTTTTCTTGATAAACAATACGGGCGAGGCCGCAGAGGAGGTGGAGGGACTAATGAAACCTTTATCCAGGTTTTCATCAATCCATCCTTTTAGAGCAGCTAGCTCGGGCGGGGCCAGGTTGTAGAGGGGGCCGAAGGGAGGGGTGAAGCCGGGCTTTAAGGGTATCTGGTGGTCGATCCCTGGTCGACTAGGGGGTAGTTGAGTTTGATTCTTTTCTAGGAACACAGGGAGGAAGTCGTGGTATTCCGGAGGGACGATTTCTTTAACTTCCTGTTGTTCCAACACGGTGTGGTCGAGGGCACGTTGGAGGGCATAGGCTTTAAGGAAGTGAGGGATTTCGTATTCGATCCCTTGGGTCCCGGTTACGTCTGGGGTGCAGTTCTTGAGACAGTATTGGGATTCAAAGGTAACAGTATTGGAGGCGAAGCGTATGGTAACATCATGCTGTTTCAGCCAGGGGATGCCAAGGGTAAGCGGGTAGCCACCAAGCTTGGTGACAAAGGCGGGGATGGATTCCAGGTGGTCGTTTATTTTGAGGTTAAAGCGGGCTATATGGGTGATAGCCCCTGAGCTGATGGGCCTCCCATCTATGACAGAGAGGTGGACAGGGT